>JAPMOR010006741.1:0-35495 GCA_026543865.1 Argiope aurantia
ATTTCATTTGTTGCAAATGAATGCAAACAGCCTTTATTAATACTCCGAATATTTAATCGCATAATATTTAATTAATATTTATATTATATATTAATTTTTAGAAGCTATAAAGGAAGATTTTATTTAACATCAACTTATTTCACAAGAGTAATCAGAATGTGGATTTAGAACTCCGCAAAAGACATCAAATAATTCGAAATATGTAAAATCGGGACATTTAAGTTTTTAATTGCATTCTAATGCCATAGGATTCCTCACTAATTGGAAAGTACACATAGTGTCTATGAAACTCAGAAGCGCGACATATTTTAAATAAATATAAGCATTAATTACAGCAATTTATTCAAATAAAAATATAACAAACTTGAAACTGAGGTAAAATTTTTTAAACTACATTTTTAGTTCCTAAGACTCCAAAAATTATTCATACATTCGCAATCTACACTGGACAATGAATCGTTGTCAGCAATAGAAACTCATAGTTCTAATATAAATATGAAAAAATTAAAGCTCGCCAATAAATAAATTATGCATTTTCTTTATCTGTAGATGTAAAGCTGTTAAAATTAATAATTTAGAACAAGCAAAATATAATGTGTACCACATATTGTTGATTAAATATAATTTATTCAGGGAACAGTTCTTATTCAGTTAAGCGTAAGATAATTTATTTCAATCAAACACAACCAATTCTTCCGGCAAATTAGTTATCAAAGGTGATAATTAAAAATTTGGAATCAATTTAATTTCACTCGATAGCTACTTGGGAAGCAGCGGTTTTTTTTTGCGGATTTGGCTTCAGAATTATCTTAATCTCTAAACAACAAAGCATTCTATAGTAATCCGAGTATGTAGAATTTCTTGAATCTAACTCCTTACACTGCTTTTAAAGTGGATTAAATGTTCCGAAATAAAAAGCTTATCTACAAATTTCACAGGTTTATACTAACCCTGACCTATTTCAATCTAAAACATCTTATTAATTTTCTTAGATACACTCTTTTTTTTAATTAAATGACATTGATTAAAATAACATTTTTCTTACATTCCCTGAAATTCCATTAATATTTTCTAATAAATTAAATCACCCTAATTAGCTATCAGCACGATAATTTTTCATCTGAAAGTGAAGACTTGTTTAATGGGAAAACAAAAGCAAAAAATCGCCTTGATAAATTTATTGGAGAAATGTTCGATGTATTAATCAGAGGTTTCTATGAGGACAATCAAGTTGAATTTTTTTTTCTGAAGAGTTAGGAAAATTATAAAGGAATTTTAGAATCCCAGACTTTATTTAATTAATACATTATAAAAATTCTTTGTTGAGTACTCTGTTGTATCTTCCAGATCTATCGAATACGAACCTGATAGAATGAGTTGCTTTTGTCACATTTCATACCAATAGAATTTTAAATGAATTCCGATCAAGAAGCAGATGTATATTTTATAGAATATAAAAATTGTTATTCACTTACAGATGACTTCAACTCATGCTGTAGTTACTTATGCACTTGTCATAGACAAAATCACTGACGAAGTCAGGGATTTAAGCCTAGATTTAATCAGTAGCTCCTGAGTACCCGAGGGCAAAAGTCTGACTTCTAACTCATATGAAGATGGCACTCACAAACTCGCTTCCACAGCCCCTTTTTGCAGGGAAGCTCTTTCACACACCTCACGGATAGAACACAGGGTAGAGAACAACCATACCCGTAACAGGACTCGAACCTGGGACATCCAGATCACGGGGAAGACGCGCTACTTCCAGGCCACGAAGCCGACTACATCAATTCATTGAACGATTATATAAGAATAATTATTATTTTATAAAATGATTAATATATTCTTCAGTTGCATTTGTTGATATTATTGTTCGACTCAAGATCGCATTCAAAACTGATTATTTATATATCCATTTTTTTTGCCAATGAATTACTCAGTTGTTTTCCTTTTTCTTATTACATTTTAATTACCTACAACTTAAACAATTTCTGGAAACATTTCATTCTTCTTTATTTATAAATACAAACTTAGTAGAAAGGATTTACACAAAATATTTGAATTTGCATAATTTCTCTATTTTTATTTATTCCCTTATGTTATTATTTCCGTATTATCATTTAATGTTTATGTTAACGCATTCGCTGCCACGACTCATGCCTGATTTTCGAGCCATCTATCTAGTTAGATGCCCCGTTCTTTGCTATCTCTTAATTATGTGGAGAAGAGGGGATCATATAATTATATAGATGGTTTGGTACAATTACATATCTGACATACATGCGCATAATGCGGGAGTAATTGTGTTAATATTCACTTATTTTATGTTAATGTTTCCTTATGCTATGTTAAAGTTCCCTTATGCTATTTTAAAGTTTCCCTACTGTTACATTAAGTCTTCATTTCAACACATGTGACATCCAAACATGACTTTACTGTGTTGCTTTTTGTAAATGTCTCATTGCCGGTGTTTCTTGTTTTCTGTAGCATAAAGTCCTGCTCTTCATCGCTCTGCTTGTTGTATTAAGTCATTGTACATCTCGGAAAATTTCATGTAACAACATTTTAAAAATAAAGAAATATTATCAGTTACACTCCAGTCAGAAATGCAAACCCCCCTTTTCCAACAGATAAATTAGTATACAAAGCCATGCCTTCATAAAACAATTGCATTTCTACTTTCTTTTATGCAAAATATTGAAGGTGCCTATTCATACTGTGGCTTAATAGCTAACTTCTAAACCTTAGACATATACACTTCCAGTTTAGCCAATGTAAAAAATGATATTTCATTCTGTTTGATTCAATAAATGTTCTAGTAAACACATTTTTATCGGAACTAGAATCGGAACACTCTGAGTATATTAAGATATTTTTGACAAATTAATATTTAAGCAAAAAAAGAATGTTCTACTCTTATGGAAGAATATCGATTTCAACAATTTCAATGACCCCTCTATGAAAATCTGCCATTCAGAGGGCAGTGCTTGCTCGAAATGGTTAATGGTGGCTTTGAATAATAAGAATCAAAGTATAACACGTTTTATTTCGAATCATGGTGAAAGAACAGACTTTTTTTTTGTTTAAAATGTTTGAATACCAAGAATATTTGACTATATATTACTAATAAGATCGTGGTGGTAGTAAACATTTTTTCAGTTATTTATTTATCAAACAACATAAATAATTTAATCATTATCTCATTTAAGAGTTTTAATGAATTAGAAATAAATATTTATCTCTAACGGATAAGAAAAACCAGCTGATGGGATATGATTAAGTTGTATACTTTATATAAGAAAGTAACCTACGAATGCAAACTTCAAACCAAAATTGTAGTTTTCTGACATATTTAGGGCGAAATCTGTATACGAATATCGATTTAATTGATTTTGCACTTTTAACTGAAAAAATAAATAAATCTTAGATTTTTTTTTCTTTAAGAAGTAAAAAAAAAAAAAACCCAATGTATTATTATTTTTTTTCTTGCAATACCACGTTAAAAAAGATACTGTAGGAAAGTTAAGAACACAAAAAATTTTGAACAAAAAATTACACCTTATTTAATTTTTTAAAACGCATTTCATTACATCCAGATTTTTTTTTACCATAAATAAATACTTATTAAAGAAATGTTACAGATGCAAAACAATATTTTTTTTACAGATACAAAACAATATTTTTTATATATATATTTGTTGCGGATTATGAGTAGAATCGAACATAGGAAAAATATCTTCATTCCATAAGTAGCTTACAAAGACTGAAAGCTCAGAAAGGAAAAAAAAACTTATAAGTTAATTAAATTTTATGTTTTTTTAAAATTTTATTTTCTACTAATATTTTTATATTGTTTGAAGACCTTACATAAAAAGTTGAGTGACCCCATCCTTCCATAAACATATTGAAAGATAAATATTATCAAGTATAGACACTCATTCCTCGAGGAGCGTCTTTGAAAAATAATTAATTTTAAGAAATCTTCATTTCCCGCAATTTATTATTAGGGCGTAAAGGTTTATGAAGGATAATGAACTATAATTCGTTAATTTTTGCGTTCGATTATTTTTGTCTACAAAAAATTATTGCCTACATAATAACACAGCAAAATATGATAATTTTTTTAATTCAAAAAAGAGAAGGCACAAAAATATTGAATGCTAAATAATTAAAAATTGAAATTAAATGCTAATGTACTCTTTTTCTTTTATTAAAAAAAGGATATATTTAGAATAATAACGCCATAAACACGATCGTGGGAAGGACAATGAAAAGATATTTCCATATTAATAAAAAATACAAAGTATTTTAGATCATTTCTAAAAAACTTCCAAGTACACGGTCTTGCAAAGTAGTACTGAGATTTATAAATCTCTGCACATCTGAGTTGTACTATCTGAAAGTGCAATATTTGAGCGCAAGCACTTCTAAATGATTTACGACAGAAAATCCCTCCTGACACTATCAATGAATTGTTCATTTTTAAGCTTTCTAAAATGTGTAAATTATAACATGTTATTTCAAAAATTTAAATTTTTGAAACGAATTCTAATATATTTTGAAATAATAATTATTCATAGCTTCATAATTTCCTCTCTAAACAATTCTACAGAAGACCATTTTTTTGGGAGGGGAAGGAGGTCATTTTCTCTTGACGAGTGTTCACGAATCGGTTTTCAGCAAATAGACATTCTAACCTTTCTCCACCAATTGGGCTTTTAAGAACTCTCGTTTACCAAGCAAGGCCTCCCGGAGTGATAAGCCACACATTTAAGGTCTGATCGGCCACTTCAAACCACTGGGGAACCATTGTTCGATTCCCTGGTAGTCGGTTTAATGACCTACTCTGGTTTCCTATTTCCTCTGCTCACGAAGAAAGAAGACACGGAAAGTCCCTGTTTCTTAGATACTTGTGCTTCTTTATTTGTTGTTCACACTGTTTTCTATAGTCTGGTATAAAATGGTAAGCAATATACTATTAAAACAGAACCTTTTTTTAGAAAAGGGACATCAACATTAATTTAAATTTGATAAATTTCTATTTAGATATTACAGCATTGATTATTATATGAAATAACTTCTAATTGGATATGAAAATTTCATAACTGACTGAATAAAATCGTGTTTTTTTTCTCATTATGTTCAAAAGAAAATGGCATTGGAAGGCACTGTTCTGCCAAGAGAGAAACTATTCATATTCTGCATTTCCATATAAAATATCATCGTGATGTAAATCATTTTGCAGACTAAGATATTTACGAATATATGTACTTCAATTTACACTTACCTTGATATGTAGTATTCAACTAGAAAAATAAGTAATAAGTAATAATAAGTTCGTAATATTCTTATTTTAAGAATGGATTATGAAATTCTTATCTCTTTACAGCATTATTGGTAGGAGAAAGATTATATATAAATATATATATTATTTCCAACATTTGGCTAACTTATAAAAGGATGTTTAAAATCTTATTTATTTTTATTCTTTTCTTCTTTTTAGTTTTGAAAATAATCCATAATAATTTTGCTATGAATATTGCGAAATATGATAATAAATATTTTCCAATTTCATTTTTGGTTAGTGTCATCTCTATGAATTAAAGTAATATTTAATTTAATACAAAAAATAAGAATTAAGGACATTATTATAATATTTTACTATAATTAGAAACGTGTTCTGATAAGAAATTTCATGAGTAGATAAGGGAGCGAGTTAAGATTCGATTGCAGAATTAGACCTTTACAAATATGGTACATGCAAAATTAATTAAAACCATTTAAAAATAATTCAATTAAAATAAAATAAATGGCATGTATTTTGCATTTAATCAACCTCTCCCAAGCATGCATTAATGTTTTATTATCTAATTAGATGATACGTTCTAATCGAAGTATGCCATTCTGCTGATTCAATTGCAGTGGAATATATATAAATTTTTCATTGAGTTATAACATCAAAAATTATTTAATATCAGTTGTTAAGTATGGAAGCGAATATTAGATGCCCTTGTGATTCAGAAATATGGTGGTATAAAGATTTAATGATTGTTTCATTAGCGATTTTATTTTTAGTATTCTTAAGTATACCACAAAAAGATTTTTTTCCCACTAGTATAAATGACATTTATGGTTTCAGAGTTAAAGCATGGTTAAGAATTTGGGAAGGTCATTTTAATTTTGAACCGTGATCAAATTACAAGGATGACACCCGATTTGACAACCGCCTTCTCCATATTTCCGTAACATGCCGACGAGAGGATTTTAATTCATTATCAAGTTTAAGTACATCAAGCTCAAACATATGGTGAGTCTTCAGTGTAAATGGATCTGAAATTTCGACACGTCAGGTCTCGATACCTAGGTTATCATATCTATGTTATTTTCACGAGAGACCATAGCAATAAGAATTGGTTTTATAATTGAGATATTTATCATTTTTTCAACAAACGAGAGAATTTCAGTACCTTATTATACTCTAATACTCCTTATTATTTTTTAGTATTTTCCATATTTTATTTTCTAATTACCTTAGTAATTCGCCCCGTTACTCTTCAATTCCGTAATTTTAAATTCAAGTTTTAAACATTATTTTTTTTTTGTTCAAGTCCAAAATTTTCCAAATATTTTAATTTAAATATATGCCGATTCTCTGCTCAACAATAATATCAAAAGATTCGAAGAATTCATAGAAATATCTTTCATACTGTCTCCAAATTTTTTCATCGATACGTGGAGAAAAGAGAGGGGAGTCAATTTCCTTTACTCTACCTTTGACTCTAAGGAATCGACATCTAATGCATTATGCTTGGCAACTGAATCTTCGATTTTATCAGACATAATGGCAATAAGTTGATATATTAATTTGTCCTTACAGTTGCAATTTCGACCGCTAGCGCTGCTAAAGGATGTTAACATTGCTGATAATCAAAATTCAAAAATTTGCAATAGAAACACCTTATAAAACATATGCTAATAATATACAGAAAATGAAACAATATGAGAAAGAAAACCGAAAACGTAAAAAATCAAAGCTTACTTCTGAAGCTTCAAAACGAAGACAGGCAATCGCAAAGATTCAGATTTCGGCACAAAATTTAGTTCAATTTGTCTCTATAACTTAAAAACGAAATACAAATTGAAAAAAGTAACATTTAAAGATTAAAAATGAAACTCGGTTTTGCATATTAAAGGTTTTATACCCTTTCTGCTTAAACCAACTGTTAAGAATGCAAGATTTATAGCAATCTTCTTTAAACATTCCAATTTGAACAAACATGGCAATGCAACTCAATAGCCGGAATATTTCTTGAAGAATTCAGGGTTCAAATGATCCACATCAACTAATTTCAACAACCGGATAGTGGAATGATCAAAAAAATTGTGGATCGATCTGGCGCGGATCTACAGATGTCGAATGTAGGAGTACAAAAGATCCCGAAAGTTTTAACCTTAGATAAGAGAATATACTTTAAAAGACATTAGGAAATTTCTAGAATCATGATAATGCTCTGGTAAGTCTTTTTTTAAATGTGTTATCAGATCGTTACATTATGCAAAATATTGGTAATATACAAAATCAAATATCAAATTTCCAATAAAAAATGTTTCTTAAAATATATACCAAGAAGAAAATGAAAATGAGAAATTAAACTGAAAACGTACCGATCAAAACTTATTACTGAAGCTTCCAAATGAATACAAGCAATTCCAAATATCCGGTTTTGACCATTGAAATTGAATTCAAAATGTCTGAAAGAAACAATAGACAATGAAAAATTTTTGGTTTGCTTATAAAAAAATGTGTTTTAATTACCGATAATAAATTTTAATGTAATAATTATTTTTGAAAGGTTATTTTCAAATTAATGAAAGTGATCTGATTACCAAAGAATGCTTCTGCAGTCAATGATCGAGTTTTCCGACGCTGTTTTCACTCTCCAGAAACTGAAACAAAGGAATTTTTTTTCTAAATCTATTTCTTGAAATTTATTGGATAGATTTCAGAAAAAAACTGGAATTCATAAAGCGTATTCACATTGCAGTAAAATTTATATACTATATATATATATATTGTCACGTAGATACTTTAGTATAGAACTTAATGACACACAGAAGAGGTAGAACTAAACCAATTTATTAACTTAACTCAGAACTGAGAATACAGTAACTGACAAATATTCTGCTTTTATATAAGCAGAGAAAGTTCCAGAATACTCTTCTGGAGACAGTAAGAAAAGACCAGAACACTTGTCTGGTAAACTAAAGAAATGTCCAGTATCTTCTGGAACATGAAATAAAGGAGAACATAAAATCAAGGAATTAAGTATTTACATATGCCATTAATCTCAGTGTCTCTAGCGGGATTCGAACCCAGGTGTCTTGATCACAAGAACAGTGTCATGACCATTCGGCCATGGAGATTCGACAGCCTTTCTTCAATGCGTCATTGCTCCCTCCTTAGAAGAAAAGCGTCTCGATGTTATGACATTTTATTGTGTGGTTCGATCGAGTCACAGGGCCAGTATAAGTTGTCGTGTCTTCACGGTGAGTAGTCTCTTGAAAAATGTCTCTTTCCGGAACCTCCATTATTTTATAAGAATGTTGGTCGTCTTGTTCTTCTGGGTCATGGTATGGCTTCATGCGTAAAACGTGGACAACTTCCTTCTCTTTCCGCCTTCTAGAATTAGGATCGAGATCGGCCACTTCATAGGTGACGTCTGACAACCACCTCAAAACTTGATAAGGGCCGAAGTACCTCTTGAGTAGCTTCTCAGAAAGCCCCTTTTTACGAACTGGAATAAAAATTCATACCAAATCCCCTGGTTCGTATGCCACCATCCGATGTGTGGAGTCATAATGCCGGCGATCTTTCTGCTGAGCCTCGAGAGTTCGTACAAGAGCTAATTGCCTCGATTCTTCTGCCTTATTGATCAGATAACTAACGTAATCGTCTTCTTGGCTGAACTTATTGGGACAGAGAGGAAACATCGTATCCAACGGCGTTTCAGCTTCTCGCCCATGTAGGAGGAAGGAGGGCGTAAAATCTGTCGTGTCCTGCTTGGAAGTGTTGTAGGCGAATGTGAAGAACGGCAATATCTGGTCCCAGTTCTTCTGTTCCACATCAACATACATAGAAAGCATATCTGCTAGCGTTTTGTTGAATCGTTCTGTAAGGCCATTTGTTTGCGGATGATATGCTGTTGTCATTCGATGAGTGATATTGCACAGTCGATTATTATCGGATACCAGCTTGGACTGAAAAACTTGCCCACGGTCTGTAATGATAACTCGTGGAGCTTCATGCTTCAGGATTATGTCCTCTAGTAGGAATTTGGCAATTTGGGTAGCTTCCGCCGTCGGTAAAGCTCTAGTGACTGCGTACCGTGTCAAATAATCGGTGCATACTACAATCCATTTGTTGCTGTCGTCAGATTTTGGAAATCGTCCTAGCAGGTCGATTCTGACGCGATGGAAAGGAGCGACAGCTGGTGGAATAGGCACGAGATGACATGGTGGCTTCTGAGGAATAGATTTTCTCCTTTGACATTCTCGGCAGTGCATCACATATCTTCGAGCATTTCTGTATAAACCTTGCCAATGGAATCGCTTTCTTATTCTATCATAAGTCCTGGTGAATCCTAGATGTCCGGCGGTAGGGTCATCATGGAGAGATTCTAGAATACTGAGCCGTAAATGCTTCGGGATCACTGGTAGAATTTTCTTTCCGGACGGATAAAAATTCTTCTTGTAGAGGACTTCTTCGACTATTTCAAAGTTTCCCAGCCTGCTTGCTTCCGTACGTTGTTGGTCTCTTATTATTCTTGCCAATTCTGGATCTTTCATCTGTTCTTCTGAGAGATTAGTGAATAAAGTGGCACCAATGGGGTCCCCAGACCATGAAGCATCGACTTTCAATGGGTTTCTGGACAGACTATCAGCATCTTTCTGTTTCCTTCAACTTTTGTACACCACTGATACGTCGTATTCTTGGAGTCGCAGCGCCCATCTAGCGAGTCTTCCAGAGGGATCCTTCAATCCTGTCAGCTAACACAGGGAATGATGGTCGGTGACGATCTTGAAAGCCTTTCCAAAGAGATATGGCCGAAACTTAGTTATAGCCCATATGGCCGCAAGACATTCTCTTTCAGTTGTGGAATAGTTTTTCTCAGCTTTCGTCAGAGTCCGCGAGGCATAAGCTATTACTTTTTCATTCCCATCTTAGATTTGGAATAATACTGCGCCGATTCCGTATCCACTCGCGTCGGTGTGAAGTTCCGTTGGTGCAGTTTCGTCATAAAGGCCTAAGACCGGATCGGAGATAAGATCTTTCTTCAAAGTATTAAAAGCTTCCACTTGTTCAGGTCCCCAACAGAATTTTGTGTCCCCCTTCAGTAACAACTGTAGAGGTTCGGCTTTATGGCAAAAATCCTTGATAAATCGGCGATAGTAAGAGCAAAGTCCCAGAAAGCTTCTGATGTCATGGATATTCCTAGGCACGGGAAAGTCACTCACGGCCTTTATTTTTTCTGGGTCCGGTCGTACGCCATCACTGGATACTAGGTGTCCCAAGATCTTTATCTCTTGTGCTCCAAAGCGACATTTTTTTGGATTAAGGATAAGGCCGGCGTTCTGTATACACTGAAAGACGGTATTCAACCTCTGAAGATGTTCATCGAATGTTTCTGAGAACACCACAATGTCATCTAAATAGCAAAGGCACATTGTCCATTTTAAATGTCGCAGAAGATTATCCATCATCCTTTCAAAAGTTGCAGGAGCATTGCATAAGCCAAATGGCATCACTTTAAACTCGTATAGTCCCTCAGGGGTAATAAAAGTCGTTTTCTCACGATCGGCTTCATCGACTTCTATTTGCCAGTAACCGGAGTAGAGATCCATAGACGAAAAATATTTTGCCCCCTTCAGGAAATCCAAGGTGTCGTCAATACGTGGCAATGGATACAAGTCTTTCTTGGTAATTTTGTTGAGTCGGCGATAATCAACACAAAAACGCCAGCTTCCATCTTTTTTCCTGACCAAGACGACTGGAGATGACCATGGACTTTCTGATGGTTGAATGATGTTTTTCTCTAACATTTTGGTTACCTCCTCACTGATAATGCGACGTTCGGATGGGGACACTCTGTAAGCTCTCTGACTAATAGGTAAGTGGTCGCCTGTATTTATTCGGTGTTTAACATTGAGTTGTTTTCCGTTCTTAAACGTCCTTTCTTGATCGAAAATTTCTGAAACTCTTTGGAGTATATGAAACATCCCTTCCTTTTGGTCGGTCCTCAGATCCGGAGCTATCATTCTGGTATAATCGATGGCACCCAACTTTGCCTTTGAAGTGGTCGTGGAATAAGGCGATCCCTCATCTATGGTATTTACGCAGTCTTCGTGTAAAGGTTCGGCATACCCGATGCACATGCCTTTAGGGATGATCTGAGGTTCTCCTTGTCCATTGGCAACCCATAGTTCATCTTTTCCATTAAGGAGCGTAACTATAGTAGACGGAATAGCAACTTCCTTGTTCAAGAGGAGCATCTTATTTCCCTCTACTATTACGTCGATAGCTCGAAGGTTCTTACGGCCTAAGACAGTAATCTTTCTGACAGAACGAGCAGGTACTGTAAAGTCTTCTATCGTGAATAAACGGCTAGAGTCTGGAGTTTGGGATTCTCGAAGGACGTCTTGAAACAAGAGCTCCGAACGACCACAATCTATAACAGCTTGAGAAGAGCCCAAAAGTCCCAACCAAGGATGATATCGTAACTGCATTGCGGCAAAACAATAAATTCAAAAGCTTGAGGTCGGCCATTGATTTCGAGACGAAGCGTACATTTTCGCACTGGTCTCACGTAATTTCCATCGGCGACTTTTAAAAGAACATTGTTATTTGTGGGAAACATAACTTTCTTCAGTAGGCGACGGTACTTCTCCGAAATTACAGAAAATGAGGCTCCAGAGTCCATAAGGGCAGGTACTGGCTTATTGTCGACTATTACTTCTATGTTGTTTCCGGTCATCTTTGCGGCACAATGTTGCGGCATCGAGGATTTTTGTCACCAGTGGCCTCACCCCCAAGGAAAGTCGCACCGCTTAGTTTTCCTCATTTATGCGGCTAGGAGATTGACTGGATCTTCTATATGGCGTCGGAGATCTATAGCGGCGTGTCGGCGATCGTCCTCGTGATGGGTTGGACGACAAACCTCGGGCTGCTGGTCGGCTGTATTCGTCGGCATAGCGTCCCTCATTCGACTGTGGACGGCCGAAATCTCTCCTATTAGTCCATTATGCCTCAAAAATAGCTTTGCGATCTCGGCAATACGTGGCCAGGGCGGTCACAATGGAAACAGACGGGTCTTCTATCAGGGGTGCGCCAGACATCCGTCTTCCTCTGTGGTTGCTGTGCTACGGGCATAGGTCGTCTGGCAATGTCTGCATAGGTAGGTTGGCGTCTTGGCTTGACCTTTGTCCACTCTGGTGTTGTCTGTGACAAATGAGCCAAAGCATTTTCCACTTCCTCTCGAACAATGGCTTCAATGCCTTTGTCCTGGACCTCGGGATCGACTACTGGAGACATAAGGCGCTGGACCTCCTCCCGCACTATTTGACGTATTAGTAATGCCAGATCCAGTTTTTCGTCATTTGCAGCCATTGGTACGACATTTGGGAGCCTTTCAAATTTCCTACCACGGATCCTCTTTTGCTGCATTTCTTCGATTTTTCTACACCATTTTATAAAGTCCTCTGTAGTGGTTATTTCTTTTGTCAGAAGTGCCTGCTAAACATCTTCGGCGACTCCTTTCATCAGATGAGACACTTTCTCTTCTTCTGACATACCTGTTTTGACTTGATGGCATAATCCCAACACGCTTTGGATGTATGATTGCGTGCTTTCGCCAAGTTTTTGAGCTCTATACTTAAGCTCATTTTCTGCCTTCTTTACATAGTGCTGTGTTTCTCCAAATGCTTCTTTTAACATTGATTTAAAAACATCCCAGGAAGTCAATTTTTCCTCATTATTTTCGTACCATTTCTTCGCTGTGCCGTCCAGAAAAAAGAACACATTTGCGGGACAAGTCATGTCATCCCATCTTTTGAATTTTATACTCTGTCGTATTCCTTCAGCCATTTGTTTGGGTCTTGTCCTACGTCTCCTTTAAATACAGAGGGATTCCTGTATTGTTGCTGTGCTGATGTCAGGAGGATCGGTTTTGTCTCTGGTTTCACAGGCATTTCCCTTGTCTTTCTGGATGGTGGATTATAAAGTCCAAATTCTGGTTCAAGGCCTTTAAGGCGATCGCTTCTTCGTAATTGTGTTTCCACGCCGACTGGAATCGTACCCGGCGCCTCCACCAAAGAAGGTCACGTAGATACTTTAGTATAGAACTTAATGACACACACAAGAGGTAGAGCTAAACCAAACTCAGAACTGAGAATACAGTAACTGACAAATCTTCTGCTTTTATATAAGCAGAGAAAGTTCCAGAATACTCTTCTGGAGACAGTAAGAAAAGTCCAGAACACTTGTCTGGTAAACTAAAGAAATGTCCAGTATCTTCTGGAACATGAAATAAAGGAAAACATAAAATCGAGGTATATATATATATATATATATATATGGTGCCAGATATCTCACTTTCCGCCATTGAACAACGCTTCTGACCTTCGTTCCTGCCATTGAATGGCGCTTTTGACCTCACTTCGAGCCACTAATCAGCGTATATAAAAGAGGATTTTCTCACTGTTATTAAATTCTATTTGCCTATATAAAATTTGGATTTCTTCATTTCCAAATAGTGAAATCTAATGCATGCAAGTTTGCGATGATGTTTCCTGTACTTGCAAAAAGCTGAATGAATGTAACGAAATTATAATTTATTTCATTGGACTATGTTGTCAGAGAATAGTCATTATATCACAGAATCACCCAAAAGACATTACCTCGTTAAGCATGAAGATTATCTAGGCATATATACCTTCTAATCACTGATATTCTATTTCTTTGATATGATGACAACCAAAGATCTATGTAAAGTTGCATTAATTCTGCATATATTTGAGATGATTAATTGGATTTCAATGGGTGGAGATTTTTTTAATGTATATTCCTGATGTTTCGATAAAATTCCACTTGGAAAAAGATTTCCTATTCGTATTTACAATTATTTTCATGAACATGACGAAATGATAATATTTAGCTGGAACAAAATAAGAATTACAATAATTTTTCTAAAATATTGCCTATTTTCTTTAATTTTACAAAGTAATTGGTATTAATTCAATAAAATAATGAATATTCTAAAATAATCTAGCACCCTATTCTGTGAAACAACATATTTCATTCATTCAGTTATTTATTTTCTTACCATCTTTTTGAAAGAAGTCTAATAGAAAACCTCGTAGGAATGAACGCACATTCAAAACACCGTTTTTAACAAACAAATGGGATACAATTCCAAACGCTGAACGTCTTTTAAACAAACATTTTATTTTTATTTTGAATACCGTCTGCATGAAGACAAAGAAGAACACAGAAAGCACATTCAAAGAATAATTCAGAAATTTTCGTTGAATTCTTTCCCCTTACTGATTGCTTTGATTATAATATTGAAAAATATTTAATTGATGAAGAGAGATAAAATACTTTTTTAACTTTATTTAGTTAGTTAAAATCTTTCAATGATTATTTTAGCCATTAGATAATCTGTCTATTTCATTAGGTTAGGTAATTTGTTCATGTGATCTTCTCAAATTTGTTCGCTTATAGAAAAAAAAATGTGAAAGTGTAATAAGGATAAACATGCAATGGAGTTTATCAAATGCGAAGCTGACAGAAGTATGAAACAAATCATTTGATCTAAAATTTGAATTCGAGGAAATGCGTTTTTCAAATTAAAAATAATAATTAGAATTTATTTTCTTCGCTGTTTAAATAAATGATAAATAATTAATAGATGAACCATAAATAAATATCATATATATTGTGATAAATGTTATTAAATAAAAATTTACAAAATGATAGTTTCTATAAAAATAAATAATTATTCTAAGAAAATGGCATACAAAACTGGTTATACCACAATTGCACAGCAAAAGTTCAATATGTGTAGTTCCATTCACAAGAAACGCGCTTAGGTTTTACTAAAATATAAGAAATTGCTTATTACATTTTTTCATTCGATGCATTAAACAGCACTAAATTTCTCGGGTCAGTTACGGTTCTAAATACTAGTCATTTCTAAGAAAGAAAATGATATAAGAATTAAAGTAGATAATAAACAGACTTTATACATGATTGAAATGGATTAATTAATTTACTTACTGTTCTTTTAATGTTGTTTCTAATGAAAATTTGCATTTCAGATAAATCCGAAAGAAATCTCTATTCTGTTTCACTACAATTTTTTTTGTCCATTGTACCACAAAAATACATACTACATAAAACACTATGCAATTTGTTTAATGGAGTTGAAAAACCTTGCATATGGTGACGGCAATGAAAAGTTCATTCCTTCTTTTACTGAGCAAGCAAAGTTTTGCGTATATTTTATAAGAATTGTTCGATCAAATAATTGTACCCATTAATTTGGATCCTAATGAAAGTTTTACAAAGAGGATAATAAATATATATATACTTTATACGCACCATAAATATTTATTTAAATATTCTGTGGAGCATAGGGCAACTAGATTTAAATGGAGCAGCTCGAAATATGCGGGTTCTCGCTTCACCTGATTTGTGGTTGTTTTAGCAATGGTTGTGTTATATTTCTTATATCCCTATAATAAGTTATATACTTTATGAGAAGATTTGGTGTATGAGCCAATGGTGATTCTTTTACAACTGATCATGATGCACATATTACTATTATTCAGACATACCACACACCTTCCTACTAGAGAGGGAATTTTGAATGCCTAAAACCATATGTTCAAACATGTACACAGGATTTTTTAACGACATTCCTCTTTCAAAATTAGATTTAGAACTGTTATTTTTTATAACAAAATAGAATTTTATTGTGCGAATCTAAATTTAAGTTTTCTAAATTAATATAGAATTACATTATATGTTGATTTCAAAATAAAGAAATAAAAATATAAGGAGTTTTTATATTAAACTTTAGAAAATCTAGCCGATTTGACCAATATTGCTTAGTATATCAAAATTATTTAAACTGATTAAGATAGAGAAACAAATGATCAATTTACAAGAAATTTATTATTTATACATTTAGATAATCAAACGTCATTAGATTACCAAAGACATTCAGAAATCATTTCAATTCAGAGCACGAATAAAAAAAGAAAGAATTATCTATTTATGTCAAAAAGAATTCAATTTCCATTCATCAATGCAAATCTAATTGCATTATAATGAAAGAAATAATCGCCCTATTATTTTGATTGGATCTTAAATTGTTATTGATTTTCTGAATCCTTGCGCTTCACTTACATAACTGGAATGAAATAATAGTTTTTTTCTGAAGAATTGCATTTGATTCTGTAAAGGTTTTGAATTGTTTATTATTGCAAAAATATGTAAATAATGTTCTTTTGTAAAATAATATTCTTCCTAGATTAAATGAAACATATCTTTTCCAAATGATATTAATTTAAATCAATTTTCTGTTCTTCTTATGAAACAGAATACATGATTTTAAAAGCAAAAGAATAATACAAATATTCCTATTTTAAAAATGCAAAATGTTTATGTGAATTTCTTCTTTCAAAATTCCTTCTTATATATATATAAATAATGAAATTTTGAAAATAATTCTTTCTTAATATTTTGATAAATGCCTTTCAGTAAACAATGTTTAAAACCGCAAAAAAAAGATATTAGGGTGCTCCAAAAGTTTATTTCCAATTATTAGTATGAAATGAATACATAATATTTACTGTATAAAATACTATTCATTTTATTATATAAGAATCCTTTTGCTTTATTACCTTCTTCCATCTTTTAGGAAGCCTGATTATGCCGTTTTTCCAAAATTGCTGTTTTGGGAAAAAAATAATCCTCAAGTTGCGCTTTTATTTCGCTGATGAATTTAAAGCGATTATCGCGAAAAAAAAATTTTAAGGACAGAAAGAAGTAATAATCAGATAGAGCGAGACTTGGAGAGTATGCAGAATGCGGTAAAACATCCCCATCAAACTGCAAGAGCTTCTCTCTTTCGACTAATGCAGTATGTGGTCCCGCCCTGTCATGATGAAAAACAACGCCTCGTCTGTTCATTAATTATGGCCGTATTTTTGGTATGGCAGCTTTCAATTGATCCAGTTGATGACGATATTTCGCAGAATTTATTGTTTCACTTTAAGGAAGGAGCTCTTAAAAAATTACGGCTTTCCAATCCCACCAAATGGACAAAAGAAATTTTTTCGGGTGTAGTCCCGGCTTTGCTGTTGTAATAGTTATAGCACCAACCCCGTACATGGTACAAATCTCATCAACAGTATTCTTTACACTGTCACCTCTTTTAAAACAATGAGGCATAACACACCGTAAATGTCGCCTTTCGTTACCCATATTTAACACTGTGGATGAAAGTCTTAAATGAGACTGTGGCACAAATGAAACGTACTGTAAAAGAGAACTTTTACGACTGAAACCGATGACATAGACGGCAAATAGATAAGCCTGCATGTTTGCACAATGACCAGACCCCATTCATAGCGTGATGAGAAATAAACTTTTGGGACACCCTAATATTCGTTGTCTGTGCGCAGATAAATAAGAAACAGAACAGTTAAACTTGGCATGCGGTATTTATTTTTAAACTTATTATAACTACATATTATAATTTCAGAAAACATCAATTTAAAAAAAATTAATCTGTTAACCAGAAATCTCTTTTCTATCTGTATACTTTCAATGAATTAGATAAATGCTTGATATACAAGTTTATGTATAAAAATTTAAGCCTACAATAAATCTTATCCTACCCATATTCATCCGTGAGTTGACTTTTTTCTGATTTGCTCTTTCCTGTTTATATAAACCCAATAATTCATGTAATGTAATGAAGATGTAAAAAACTAAGTTTAATATGTAATTAAATAAACAAAATTTTAAATTTGTGTTTTGGATGCAACCGCATATAAAGAATAGACCCAAAAGATTCTATTCTCTTCTATTCACTATATTGCCAAGCTAAATACAAAACGCTCTTTTTAGTGCAAGTATCTTGTTTCTTTTAGAACAGTTTACAGAATAACATTTAAATTTCCTTTTAGGAAATTAATATGGAATATTCTTAAGATTTTTCAATTTATTTTCTTAGAAGTATTTCTAAGAATTCTAATTTCGTGTGCTGCGATATATCTGTAATTAGAGTATGGTATTTTTTTTATTTTTGACTTTACTTGGACAATTTCAAATTTCACCAAGATCACCAAGCTTCATCAAACATGTGATGTCAATATTTCGCTTAGATAATTGAATTACCGGATTTATTTCCCGATTTTTTGAAGATTACACCAAGAGTGACAATTTTCAGATGATTCCAAGAACTCCAACCCCAATTCACTCTAATATAAATCATTATTATTATTATTAATTCTCGACCAATAATGAATATTAACTAAAAACGCATTTATTAATAAAAAAGTATATTTACATTTTTCTTGCGTTAAAAAATAGAGGGAAATCTCAATAAAGTTAACCTCCTACCCCACATAAAATTGTTAACCTTGGGGAAGACTGCGAAAACTGGGGAACAATGCTTACAAAATATTTATCTTCACCATGAATTTAAAATTTTTAGCATTTATTTACAAAACATTCACTTTTGGCGTGAATTGATTATTTTTCCTGATTCTATCGTGTGATCCTTGGCAATTTTCTCAGGCTTTTAACAACAAGTACTGGAAAGTAGCAATAGTGTATCAGGCACAATTGCTCTAACTGATTAAAACCAAAATTTGACGAAGAGTATAATTGTAGTCTCAAAATCATATAACAAATTTCAATATGTTTATTCGGTTTACATGCTTTTGCAAGTACAAAAGTTAAACCTTTGCAGAATTTTATTCTAACGTTGTTGCACAACTACACTTTAGATATTAAATCTATGTACAAAAATTTTATTCATCCAATTCTCTTTGTTTTGTAATTATCATGAAAGTTGAAGAGACTTCCTTCCTTTGAATGTATTTTGTTCAAATATTGATAGGTATCTAATAATTTGGTATAAAGACTATACATCAATTTTCATCAGTCTATCTGAAAGGAGTTTTGAGTTATCTTTGTCACAGGACAGAGAGATGAATAGACATGTAGATTTAATGCCAAAGATATGTTTTTCAAAACAGTGGAGATCTAAAACGTGGAAAAAATCTCCAGTTTATATAAAAGATCAATTATATGTCTTTAACTAAATATTGTTTTTCTAAAACCAACAAAAGTGGTCTTTCTGAAATTTTTTCACGTGCTTTCTAATAAAGATGTTACCCTCTCTCCCCACGAATAATGGCATGGAATTTGAAGAAGGCCATGAGTATACATAACTCTACTTTCAGAATCCAACACATGAGTGGTTTCTGCACCGTAGAATAGTAAAGAAAATCAAATATGTATTTTAGGCGCCTTTCCTTCAACCGATATTCAAATTAAAATTTGATATGGAATCAAAATTTTACTAACAGGATCTTATACCATATTTTATTTATCTAAGATGTTGATTGTTTGAGCTATCTGCATTTACATTCATGCGGAAGTGAAGACCGAAAAATGGGCGGACATTTGATTAATTTGACATCAAGCTCGAAAAGAAACTACACTTTCAGTGATAGAATTTTGTATCGAATTTGATTCACGTATTTACTTTAAATGAAAATTAAAGGAAGATTTAAATAATAATTTAACATGTCTTAGAAATGCAATTATAAATTAAATGTAGTTAAACAATTGGCACTCTTTTAGCACAAAATCCTGTTAATTCTTAATCCTGTTAATTATACGAAATTAGTTTGGTTCTTTTAATAGAGAAAATAAATAAGATAAAAGAAAATGTTTGTATGTAAATAACTTTTTATCGAATATTTTAATCAACAAAAAGAAAAACATTTTAAGAAATTTTGTGAACGCTATATATAACATTGTAACTCTGCTATATTATAGATCTGTGAGAGAGACAGAATTTTGTTTTTCAATTTTCAGTATTGTCTGCTCCAAAGTGAACTCAACTTCGAAGGAATATTACATCGGTTTTTATGGTAGGCACAATACTTTTCCAAAACGAAACTTTGCGAGTAAAATAGAATTTACATCCTTTCTGAGAATTTCTCATTCGGTAACTTTATATCGTAAAATTTCAAATTAGCCAGAAATCTGTTTTCTTTTTACTACTAAATCCCATGAAGAAATTTAAACTATACTTCCTTTTCGCAACTACAATTGTAAAAACGCAAAATATAGAAAAGATTGAAATTAATAAGTTCACAGTATAAAATACGAACGAACATACTTGAAATTAAAATTGTATGGTAATAAATCTTTATTCATTACGAAAGTGTAGAAAAAGAATTGCAATCGTAAAAAATATTAAACTGAAGATTTTGATAAATCACCACGTTTTATAAAAGTTCCGTCAAAAAATTCGAAATTGAAATTTTGACGAATTTTCACATTTTAAATCCTCCTTGGATTTGAAAAACACATTTTTATAAAATATCCATCCATCTGTGTCATAGGTAACTCAAAAGCGTTTTGAGTTATACGGTCGAAATTTCATATACGGTCTTTACATCATATTGGCATATTTCTATCAAATTTTGAGTGTTAAGATAAAGTCCGTCTACAAAACGAAGGATGCTGTATATAAAAGATTCGATACACAATTTAACAGGCAGGATAAACACCTGCCAAATTTTGAGCCAAATCCAACTACGAGTTGATTATTTATCCTTCTGCGCTTTCATAAATGTCTAAACTCAACAATTCAAAAACGCAGTACCTTAAATATATCAAATTTGATATAGGAATTTGAGACTACAAGCGCAGTTTTGTGTCAAATGTTTGTTCAATCTGTTGAGAATAACGTGTCTAAAATGCGATTTCGATTTTGTGTTATTCTTAACACAGGCCAGGGATAAATTCCCAAATAACTCATCAAGGACCAAGATAGATCCACTAAAAAGGATAAATTCTGGGCAAAAGTTAATATTTCGTAACTTTTATACGCCAATGCCGTGTAAGGCGTTCTCCGGCATGAAATTAATTATTAGAGGTAATATACGGGAAAGTTTTAGGAAGACCACTCCCACTGGTATATTTGCTATCCAACAACGGAAGAAGATCACACAATTAAATATTTGATGAAAAAATGGAAATGGTTTGAAATGAAATGTATTTTTGAAAATCATGCAGAAATATGTTTCGAAAAATTGTAAAATTTCTGGAAAAATTATAAAGCTGTTATCTTGAGAACATTAAAATAAAGAAAAGAAATTTGAAATTTAAATTAATATGAAACACATTTTTGCATTTTACAATTTTTTTTAAAGTTATCTTGTAAATACCAAAATTTCACTCAATTTCTAATTAATTGAAATTATAATTAAAATGACAACTACGTTATTCCGAGTTACGCATTTCTTATTTTTAAGTATATTTTTACCAAATTTTATAGTTCTAGGTGAAACAGCGCGTCCAGACGAACACAGATACAATTTTAAGAGATCACTCCGAGATGTAATTTTCCTACCTTTGAAATTTGAAATGCAGTTTCCCTGCACAATAAGTCTTCTGTTAAGGAAAACGATTTTACAAAAATATTAAAGGCTGCTGAATGGATACTTGATCAGTGATTCTTGGCCATGACGCAGCAGGTTAAATTTGTCGACAATATTGAAGATATATAAAATAACAGGAATTTTGGCAACAGCTCCACTAGGATGTGAGTAGCACTGATTTTTCCATAACCTTCTTTCCCCTAAGATAAAAATTATAAAATGCCGAAAGACGAAGCAGGAAGACAGTTAGTATTGAGTTGAGCATAGAATCCGTAATGAATAGGCAGCTGAATTAAGTTCAAGCAGCTGAGAATAAAAGTCGTTTCTAGAGGCGTGAGTAGTCGCTCAAAATTTATTTCTCTTAAACTGAACATTTTGTACTTTTACAGTTATTTACTACCGATTTTACAATTTACTACATACTACTGCTTGTATGAATATGCTGTCCTGTTTGCTGCTAAAATTGCTGTTTTTATGTCCCTTGTTTGTGCTTTCGTAGAGAATGAAGCGACTATTTTCGTAATTAACAGTATATTTGTTAAATTGTTTCACCATATACTAACTTCACTGTGTTTGGGTAACTCAAAATAATCTGCTTCAAAACATATACTGAATATGAATGCTCGACAAAACATTAGTATAGCAGTTTCCATTTAACAAACAAAAGAAAAAATTAAAACAGCTTCTTTACTTTTGTATTAAGCACACATAAAAGATGGTTAAACGGATTTTAAAATATTTCTGCTTAATTTAAAATATTTTGTATAAAAATATTTGTTTTATCCTATTATTTTTAATAAATAAAGGTAAATGATTGTAATGAAGTTCTATGCTGATAATTCCTTGTTTTTTGTAAACAAACAACTATTTTTAAAAAGAATTATTTTATCTTTGCAAATTAATATATTATTGGAATTTTGTTACTCGGATTTTATCTATAAAATACAACTGAAAAATAGAATTGCAATGATATTCAAAGAATAATTGATTATATTGAAAAGAAAAATATAACTTTAATTTCTACAATAATAAACCTGAAACTATGAATAAATATAGTGAAGAATCCATTGGGAGTATTCTTCCAAATCTTTCTCGCTTACTCTTTAATACGCCTCTCAGAGAACTTCTTGCGTGGCATTGAAGTACAATAATTACGAACTATTAACTTTTGGCGTGACACAAGCATTTTTACTGAATTTAACATGCCATCTTTGGAGAGTGTTTTGCGTATTAATCCATAACATGCCGTTAATTGTGTCCGAAAATCGAATTTCTCAACTGATTGAGTTAGACACAAAGCTTCACCTATAGCCACAAAATCCTACACTAAGTTTGATATATCTATGTTATTGCATTTTTAAATTATCTTGTTTACATATTTATGAAAAAACAGACCAACAGACAGTAAACCCTTTGTTAGATTTGACTCAAAATCAGACAGGCGTTTACACTATTGATGTTAAATCTGTGTACCGAACCTTATCTAACTAGCTTTCTTCGTTTTGTACTTATGGTTCTAATTTATATTCCAACAGCAGGATAGACGAATTTCTTTAGAACAGATTTTACTTAGAGCTGATAGATATATTCAAATTTGGTATAAAGACCGAATACCAAACTTAAATGGTCTAGCTCAAAGCGTTTTTGAGGTATCTTTATCATAAACAGACAGTCAGACATTGTTCAAAAATGTGTTTTTCGAACTCAGGGAAGTCTGAAACGAAGAGATTCGTCAAAACCTTGAGTTCGAATTTCTTTTTTTTTTCACGATCACTATTTTTTCAGCGTACTACATATACAAGGAAGTAATATAAGCAGTCACTAACAAATATTTCAAGAAAAAATTTAAACATAGAAGGAAACCTTTGTCTGATATATTAACACACGCGTTCTAATAATTTAAATGTCTTACTTTATAATGATTACTGTTAAACTTCAGTTAAGAATTGTTCTTTTACAATTACACTGTTACAAAAACCATAAAGACGGTTTAAAATTCAATGAAATAGTATATCCTTGTTAGAAAATCTATTTATTTTATAACAAAGCTGTACTAATTTAACTTCATAGTCTGCTTAGTGCGCACAATTCTGAATATTAAATGAATTATTTAATAAGACACATTTAATCTATAAATAAAACATCTTATTTTTGACAAACTTCCTTTTGAAACTATTGTATCACTTCTTAGACACATTTACTACAGAAAAACAAAGAGAATCTTCTGACACTGAAACACTGAAATCTCTGAAAACACCAATGATTAATGACTTTCTGAGATTCAAAATAGTTCTCCGCATAATGTAAAGAAATTGAAAGTCTTTTCTAGTCCTAAATAAGTTCCTCTTAAAATAGGATCGTCAGATAATGAAACGGGGATCCCACTGAGATTCAAGAGATACGCGGCGCAGTATGGGGAACGTTTTACAGTCAATTAACTTAACAGGAAAACATTTGGCTTTAAAACGTACGCCCAAGTCTTCAATTTGGGATATTTAAGTGCTAGTATTTTAATTAGAGAATGAATTGCATATTGGGAGGCAAGCCAAACTGTCTATTATATTTGAACTCGAATTTATCGAGCTACAAAGTATTTGCGATTTTCGAAACTGATTTCTTGATTAATTAAGAAATGAAATTTTAATTTCTTATGGTACAGTAAGAAATCCCAAATTTTTAAGCATTGTTTCCCTCCCCCACCCCATTTAAAAATCGATCCTTCAACAACCTCATTCTTCTTGCTGCAATGAATTTTTAAGAAACGAGTACCATAAAATGCTTTATAGCAAAAAAAAAAAAGTTTCGGAAGTAAAAGCGTTTGCTATTAGATAAAGTAAGTGTTAATACAAATGGTAATGAGCCGGCTACACGAATGATAATAAGCCACTCCGAAATAAACACAAAAACTAGATTTTTCTTTGTATTACTAGCATCTCGCTTGTTGAAAATTTAAGGTCTCCACAGATTTTGCAAATTGTGGATAGACGCATATAAATTCAATATTTTGACCCAGCCCCTCGAAAATTGATGCAAAACCCAATTTAGGAATCATTACTAAACCCAATTAGGAATCATTAGAATCCTTACATTATTTATCAATTTAGGATTGATTAAAATGAGATAAAAACTGATTTTAAAACACAGATAATAAAGAAAATTTCCACAAAATTATTCGTCTTTGCAATGATTTAATCACCCTCTAAGTTTATGCGTTTATTATATACGTTGTTGGTTAGAAAAGTAGAAAAGTTTCCGGCCTAACAAGGAAAAAAAAACCCTGTTTAATGATTTCTTTATTTTTTAACCTAGTCTTCATCCAGACATAAACTTGCTCCAGCGGTGCGGCAATGCTTGAACTCCGTCTCTGTAAAAGCTTTCTTCTAAGGCCCCAAAGTAGGCATTCGTCGCTGATATGACTTCGATATACGAACAGAATTTCCTTCCATTCACGAATTTTTTCAGAT
This sequence comes from Argiope aurantia, assembly GCA_026543865.1. NCBI lineage: Eukaryota > Metazoa > Arthropoda > Arachnida > Araneae > Araneidae > Argiope > Argiope aurantia. Next base: position 25,218 of record JAPMOR010006741.1, read on the forward strand.
TGGGGAAGAGATTGTAGTCCGAAGGGACCATATCAGGAGAATAGGAAGAATAGAATGAGGAAGAATTTCAAACTTTAGTTCAAAACGTTTTGCAATCACAGTGTCAATCTCGTGGACGGGAGCATTGTCCTTGTGAAATAGAACTTTCTTCTTGCCCAAACCTGGTCTTTTTTCTTTGATTTTAGAATGTAATTTATCCAAAAGAGTAGCATAATATGCAGCATTGTAAGCCTTGCTATTTTTCTAAATAATCCAATTATAAAATTCCCTTAACATCCCACAAAAACTGTTGCCATAACCTTTCCAGCAGATGGAGCACTTTTTGCTTGTTTTGGTACGGATTCGTGCTTCGCTGTCCACTGTTTTAAAGGCTGTTTGGTCTCAGAAATATAGTGATGGATCCATGTCTCATTCACAGTAAGGAAACACCCGAAAATTAGTTGGGTTTGAATTGTACAGCTCCGATATCATCATGAGCTGCAGGTTTTGATCCAAGATCAGCAAATGTGGCATTTATCCTGGTGATAATTTTCTCGTAGTCAAAATATCGAGTAAAATATGATATGTTCGTTTTATAGATATACCAATAGACTCAGAAATCTCTGCCAATTTCAATCGACGATCCTTCGTAATATTTTTGTGATTTTTTATACCGATTTCATATGTAGCGGCTGATTTTGGAATTCCAAAACACTCCACCATTTTAGTGCTTGTACGACCACGTTTATAGTCTGCAACCCATGTTTACAAAAATGCAGTCTTTAATAGTAGAATAATAACTGTTCCTAATATGTTAGAAATTTGATTTTTTTTTTACAATAGCTTGTTTTCAGCAAAAAATACTATTTTTATATTTTTAGAACTCAGTGATAAGAAAATGAGTTGACAAATTTGACAAATTATACACTTGTATTTTGAAAAAAAAATCAAAATATCATGATATTCAAAATAATATATTATTAAGATCAAATGTTGAAACTATTTAAAATAAAAACAAATTAACTACTAATACTCTTCTAAAAATATAGATTTTAAAATAATTTTTATTAAATTTATTTTACAGTGCCATTTTGAAAAATAATTCTTTAAAATTTCGATTCATAAAATTGCTGCCAAAATTATTATTCCTTAAAAAATTCTTGACTTACTTCTTTACTGAGCATTATTTTCTTTAAATACAAATATATTCTAACCTTTTGCATGAGGTTCAAGAAGTTGAGAAATATGTCATACCTAAAAGGATAGATTTTTTTTTTAATTTCATGAAAGTAAATAATATTCTTTAATATTCCATCATTCCTAGGCACACAATTCCAAACAGCCACAATTTTATCCTTAAAAAAATGGCAAATAAAATATTCCATAGTTTTATTCTCCGAATTACACCGAACATTTTGTGAATCAGAACATGGTCAAACTTGTTAAAAACGACTACAATCATGAAATATTTTGCATTATTGTAAAGAAACAATTTATGAAGAGCGCTCATTTGTGAGGAAACCTGCAAAAAAATGAATCTTTCAGAAATTAGTCTTCCATGAAAAGGCGAAACAACCGCAGAACACCCACTATTGCTCATCGTTTTGCTTCTAATTAGCAACTTCACTCTTTTCCTCATCTACTGTTCTCAAATCTTACAGATGAATAATTTTATTAAGAGACGATCACTCTGTGCTGAGCTTTTGAAATGCATTTCTCTATTTATTTTAATTATAAGTTCTTGTTTTATTTCCAATCAATTATTAGGTATGCGGTTTGCTTGTGAATAGAAATCATTTACAATATTTGTTTGTTTAAGAACTTAATATTCTATTCTAAGGAGAAACGTTATACATTGTTTATCCGCACAAAATATTTGCATAGTAAAGCAAAATTGATTTTGAAGAAAAGAATCTACAAGCATTATTTATGGTCGTGCAAGTTTCAAAACCTGTTTTCATTTAAATCTTATTTTACCACTACCGAAAAAAGGGAACGGAATTTTTATTTAAAAATCTACCTTTTTCGTTTTCAATTCGTGTTAGTGCATTTTACTCTATATCAATTTATAACAATTTTGTAAAATAGTATTGGTTATTATATACACATTTGTAAAATATTAATATTTTTTACAAAGGCTTTAAAACAATGTTCATATCAATTGTTTTGAGGTGAATAATATTTATTTCGCTTTTTAGTCTAAACCTTTAAAAATTGCTTAAAAATATAATTAAATTCAAAAGTTTTCGTAATTTTTATCATATTTTATACAAAAACAAAGTCCAATTACTAGGTAATCTTACCAAATTGAACATGATGAAAATTAATTTTATTTATGACAAATTTGAAATACTGTAAACATCTTCTATTTCTGAAATTTGAAGATTATATTTTAGTTCTATTTTGAATAAAATACAACTTTGAATATAAGATTATTACTGATTCATCATAAAACCTTTAATTACATCTTTAAATGTCTTCAAAAATTTCAATATTTTATATTCCTAAATACCTTTGTTACCCATCGTTCATCTTTCTTTTCTTACGAATATGTTGCTTTCTTGCGTAGTTAGTTTCATAGTAAGGAAGATAATTTTAGAAATATCTCCAATGGATGCAAAATAGTTAAGGGTTTAATAACCCTCAGCCTTAATGTCTATTTAACATCAAAAATAAATGCTCTCGAAAGTGGAGTAATTTTGGCAATATCTCTCGGCCAAGATACTGGAACCATCCAGATATTTCAATGCCTTATCACAGGATCTATTAGAACAGATATGCACAGACACAATAATTCATTCATTGAAATGTTTAATTCCGTTTTGAGTGCTCAGTTATTGCGTTTGTTTAATAATAATTCGCGATTTTTGTATTATGCAATTACTGCTACACTTTAGCAGCATTTTGTCACCATTGATTTCGAATTTTATAGAGGAATAAAATCTTTATTTGTTATTGAACTTGTTAGACTTCATACCCCACATTCATCTGATGGAATTTCAGTAACAATAACAAACAAAGAAATTGTTTTATATTTACAAAACTGCCATGTTCAAATTCTATTATTTAAATTATTATCTAAATATAAGTTACATTGTGGTTGTTCGTTTGATCTGATTCCAGATTTGAATGACCGCGGGGGAAAAGCTTACACATTCATTCACAAATAGGTCGATTGCCTTGTGGTAGATGAGACTTATGCTTGCTTTTAATCGCTTTATCTCTAATTGGTCCTGGAGAATTAAGAAATATAAAACCTTTCAATTCTTTCACATATCAGGATTTCAGTTTTACAAACACAAAACAAATCGAGTTAAATAAAAGTTTTTAATAAATGCAGCAAATTTAAAATGATCTATAGATACTTATTAAAATATATGATTTATCTAAATATTTTGAAACGTATTTACAAGTCTCAATTTTATGTATTTATTTATTTTATTTTCAAGTCACTGAATGCCATTAAAATTTATTTAATACATAGCTATAGCAGTAAAATTTATTATTTGTTAGCTAATAAAATTTATTAAGTAATCATGTTCCTGTTTTTTTTTTGTAATCTTATATTTATTTAGTCTAGAATTCCCTTTGAACTAAGTTTGCCATTTTAAAGTTGTATGAATTCAATTCTTTTTCAGGTTTTGAAATTCAAGATCTTTTAACATGCCATTAGATTATACTTCTAGACAATGAAATAAAAAAATATCTGTTATATATTTTTATTTAAAACTAAAATTAAAATTACATTTATCAAATTGTTTTAGAAAAAAAATAGAAGTGACACTATCGTCAACTGACATTATATCTTCGAAAACATCCATGATAATGACTTTCCGAAATTAAAGACATAAAAATTGTTCATTGTGTTACTTAAAGAAATGAAAAGTCTTTTATAGACTTAAATAGACGCCTCTCAAAATAGAATCGCTAGATAATGAAACGGGAATCCCTTTGAGATCGAAAGAGATACGCGTGAAAAGCTTTTCCTTCAATTAACTTAACAGGAAAACACTTGACTTTAAAATTTGGCCAGCCTGTTCTCACGGGCTGTTTAAGTACCCTTGTTTTAATTTAGGAATTGATTAAAACATTGAAATTTGAGCTATACTGGGATCTAGTTTTAAATGAAATTTTAAGTCTTTGAGCTGGGATAGTTTAATGATTATACAGGGATAAGATTAAATTTTTTATGTTCACTAATGCCATGCACAATAATTTTTTTCATTTTATAGATAAATGAATTGGTTTAATTTTAAATAAGTTTTAGAATTAATGGTGAATGGTTTTCACATAGTGTTTAAACTGGAGAGTCAAAAAAGCTGGTATTGGAGAATTACACTTATACCCAGATTGCACAGCTTATTCCACAATTTTTGGGCCATATTATATTATAAAAATTCAATATTCAACATTATTGTATAACAATGCGAATATCGAATAAAATCAGACAATATTGTATGTGCAATATATGTGTGCTATCATGTTAGTTATTCAAACTTGCGTTGAAAAAAGGTTTATTATATTCGATAATATTATATTTAAAATAATGAATTATGAAATAAACATCCTTAACGGACTTTTTTTTTCAGAATAATCATAAATGAAATGATACTCACCTTATTTCACAATGGCAATATGACTTATCAGTATAAGATAAACTTTAATGTTTTCGAAACATCAAAGAATGAATTATTTATTAATTAAAATGAATTAATTATTAATTGTTAATGAAACGAACTATACTCATTAGTTTTATACTGTTTATTAAATCTAAACATTAAATGTACCAGGGGGGCGTAGTGTTTCCGACACCTGATTCTGAATAGTGTTTATCGTTTCTTTAAACTTTCTTTCCCAGTAGGAATCATAATTTTTCAATTAATTCGCATTTAATTTTATTTGCCTCTATTTAAGTAGAATGAAGCCTCTCTTTTTAGTATTGACCTGCGAGTTTTCTCTGACTACTTCCTACTGTTACGTTTGCTTGTTACTGATTTGCAACTTGGGTGCTTATGTTTACTTTAAATGCTAATTTGTGATCGGCTTTGTTTCCATACTGTATATTCATTTTTTTCAAATAGAATAATATGTCATTACTTGTTATAGATGTTTTTGGTCTTTTAAACATACAACCATTGGCAAGGGATTTCCTTAACAATATGAGTTATTATAAAACAAGTAAGTGAAACACGAATAATATTGTTGTAAAATATACCCTAAATTTTTCAATATACAAGGATTGGACAAAAATATTGAAATACCTACAAAAGCCTTTTTCCTTGCCTAATGTTGTGTAGGGAAAAACCGTTGACATTCTAAACAGTTTGCAATCTTCTCGAAACGGATAAATAAAGTTTCTGTATTGTTGTCACAAGAATCTTGTACCATACTTCCTGCTAAACGGTGACAAGATGGTGGTGGATAGTTATGTTAACCAATGTTAAACCATAATGGTTCAATAATATCGGCTCAGGTGACTCTGGTGTCCAGAGGAGATGCGATAGATCATCCTCAGAAAATCTGTCCTCGTGTGCATGAGCTGTATGAACAGGTGCATTGTCGTCTTTGAAAACACCATCACCTTTGAGGGACAAAGTTCGTACCATAGAGTGAACTTGATCGCCCAAAACGTTTATATAATCTTTGGCAGTAATTCTATTTAACAGAGTTATCATGAGGCCCATAGAAAACCACAATATGGCTATCTAAACCATCACAGAACCTCCGTCATGTTTTCACTCTTGGCAATAAGCAGTTCCGCATTTCTGTTCGTCCGACGTAAACTAGGCCGGAAGTGGGAAATATTGTAAAACAAGATTCATCTAAAAATATAACTGTCTTTCACTGATACACAGTCCAGACTGTATGAATTAAACACCACTGTTTCCTGTTACGAGCATTAACATCATTGATGAATGGTTTTTGAATCGAAGCTTGGCCAGATATACCCTGTTTAAAGAACCCATTTTGATTGTTTTGGTACTGACACGGTTTATGAGCAAGGAGTTGTAGAATTAGTATTTTTATAAGAATATATTCTAAATTGAAAGAAAACTGTAACGTTTTGTCTAATCTTTAATTTATAATTTATCTTTAATGCTTTCAATTAAACAGTTAAAAATCTTCCTTAGTGAGCGATTACTACCCATAAAAAATTACATATCAAATTTGATAATGTTAGGTCAAGTAATCTATTATATATAGCATTTTGAACAATTATTTTTTTTGTTATCTTGCATTTCTCAAGAGAAATTCTATATTTATTAATTAATAGACATTGTGTCAATTACATTTATTATCACATAAAAAGAATATTGATAATGACAATTCTTTCTTTCTCATAATTTATGCATTTCATACAATTATGAAAATTAAAAATATCACTCGTCTGTATTAAACTTGACCCAGAATTTTAAAAATAAAAAATATGAATTTTGAAGTAAGACCATCCTACGCAACATTTTTATCTGTTATTCCACTGACCTTATTTTACAACTGTATCGTTACTTACACATCACGCGATATTTACATTTTCTTTGGAGAAAATATGTCTCTTAAACCTTGTTTTCGCTTTCATTAATGAACATGAAATAGCGTGTCAAGATGAAAAACAGACATACTTAAATAAATAATTGACTTGAAATGTCAAAATGCCAGATTTCCTTATTTTCTTCTTTATATGAGATAATTTTAACTTTTGGCGCTATTTATAAAACTCAGTTGTCGTAATAGATAGACGCAACGTTTTACATAGATGTATAAAACTTAGACTGTATTATTTGAATTGACATTACATAGTGCTTTTAGCTTCAAATTGTTGTAAGTTTAAGTTGGATTTCTAGTTAGGTAAGACTGAAGTATGATAATACGTCGCTGAATTTCAGATATTTAAAACTGAACATTACAACATCGCGAAATATACCAATAATAAAAAACAATGCATTTGTTTTTATATGTGTACACTGTTGAGGCCAGATTGTCAAACTTGGCATAAAAGTATATTTAAAGTTGGAAATGGACACCTGGAAGCATTTTTTTTAAAAATTGTATAAGAATATAATTAACTAAAGTGAGTAACTCTCAAAACACTTATGGTACAAAAATGATTTTTACATTATTTAACAAATAAAAATGATATGCAATTGAGAGATTTTTTTCCACTGTTATATGGTAAGAAAAATTATTTTGTTTATTTTAAATTCAATTTACATCACAGATAAGGAAATGAAATATACCGACATTGATCACATAGAGAATTAGCAGGACAGCTTAAAACGGCGTGTATTTCGAAGACACACAACCCGGTCAGTTGATTCATGGGATGTAACACCCTTAATCATGGCTCATGTATACAATAGATAGAACAAGAATAAGATTGCTAAAATAATCTAATTCCAATGCTTACGATTCTATTGCTTTGCAATTTTACACTCAAAAAATATTTTTTTAGACCTTATAGTTAGAAATATAATAAAAATTAAACTTGATCAATTCCCGCGAACCATTACCCACCTGATGTGGCTAGCATACGCATATAACGTTAAACTAAACATTTTAGCCAAAATTTTAGCTTTTCACTTTTTTATGTACAAGTTCCAGATCAAATGGAAAATTGAGTGTGGTGATAATTTGATATATCGTGGTGTAAGTGTGAGAAAAACAAAGTGTAGATGTTGAGTGGGAGTTAAAAAAGACAACCTCTCTTCTGCGAAATGGACTCGCTTTAGATAAAACACGTGATTTGCCCCGACTGCTGGCCAATAATATCATCTAACAGATAATGCGCTGGCGTTTCATAGATGCCTGCATTATATCTGTAAGGAAGGAACAATGCGATGCTATTCATTATAGAGTGGGAGAAAATATAGGATTTCGAGTCTTGAAGCAGCGAATGAAGAAGTATGGATAGTACTCAATATCATTGATTAGTGTACGGTTTCTGCATCCTTTAGAGCAATTTTTCTCCATAACCATGCATGTCCAATCCTACTCTAAATAAATTGGCAAATATTTGGAGCACAATAAGCTGAAGAAGATTTGGATAGGGATTATGTGGTGGGTTTCCAACATCTAATCATGATCTGACATTTACGCGTTGTTCCGCTCAGAAAGGCATTGAAATATTTTCTTTATTATACTCGAACATCAAATGTCATGGCTACTATTCAAAACTATTTTCTATGCCATCCGTAAAACCTCTACGAATAAAATACCCATCGTTTGATGAAGTGAGATAAGCGTTTGTGTGATTTTTAATAATTATTTTTTAAAAAATATACCAAGTCATCTTTTTTTTGTTGCAACTGCTAGTTTTCATCGAACTCACCTTTATATATTTAACATGCTTCGAATATCTCCTCGTGCATAATTGCATCATTCCAAAACTGTATTTCATCGTTCCATATTTTTTTTTAATTCAAAACTCTTGGGAGAGAGTTAGGAGAGTAAAAAGCGAATAATATTAAATAATAGAAGCATCGAAAAATCAAATCTTGCTTATGAGAGAAAACATATTTTCAGATTCCCTTATATTATTTTTTATTTAACGGAAAAATGACAGAAAATTTTATTCGATGGATTTGGGGGGGGGACACAATTAAGGGGCAAATCATACAGACGGTTTCAAATGTTGTTCTCAAAAAACCCTACGGGAATTTCAAAAACAATTACTTCAATGAAAACTAATTTTTAAACAAATATATAAGCATCTTTATATTATATATATATATATATACACCATACCCATATATTATTTTATAAAGCATAGATAAAGCATATGTATGTTTATACTACACTCATTAAAATCACATCAAATACTTTTATTTCTTACTGTGAAAGAAGAAAATGGAAGCACAATAATGTCACCGACAATTTTATATACCTTACTGCCGAATCTATTCAATGCTTTGATGCATTAGAGGAACTCATAACATCTATCCAGCAATTTTTACTTCAAATAATTATTCTTGCTTAATAAGGCAGCTTTCAGGAAAACATTTCGCATAGAAGCTTTTAGTAATAATTAAATTACCCATGTTTCGTAATGGCAAAACAAGAAAAATGTTTACATGGAATTGTTTTGAATGCACTCAGAGGGTTTTATTTAAAGATGCCCTATTTAAACAATTACATATATCGCATGTCAAGGGAAACCGGATACTGGTAGTAAACAGTTTAGAACAAAGGTGCAGAATCGAATAGTATAACAAAATTGATCAAAAAGAAGAGAAAAATAAACCAATAAATACATCTATTTTAAAACAGAATTCATTACGTTAAAACAGAACCAATAAATACATCTAAAAAACCAATAAATGCATCTATTTTGAAACAGAATTCATTACGTTATGCACATTTTCATTACGTTATGCACATTAATGAAGTTTACGACAACTGTTGCATTTATGTTTCTGTTTACAACGACTGTAGCATTTATTTCACTTGTGGTGACATAAAGTAGTTTTTGTGTGTGTGTGTGTGTGTGTATGTGTGTGTGTGGGCGCACCCCTTTCAAGAATTTATCAAGCTTGTGACAACACCATTAAAATAAACTCGCGAAAACATTTTCATGGCACTCTGCAGCGCGGGTCTCTTAGAGAATTCTTCTGTTTTTTTGTTATGGGGAAGTTTTTAAGATGATTTTTAAATAAACGTTGTTGTTTTTTCTCTTCTTAATTTGAACACACATAAGTCACTTTACATTAATTTCCGCACTATAATACACTTATTCAAAGGGTATAATTTTTAAGGAATATACAATAAAACTTTAATTAAACAAACATATAACACATTAAAACATTAAATCATTATACGATGAAAATTAAATCATGTTTACAGTATGAACTATTTGTTCATTTTCTTATATTCTTCTTTATACACACAAAAAAAGTATTTTACAAGTATAACTTACAATAAGTAAAGTACTGCATCCTTCAAAAAATTTAACAACGATATTTTTAGAATCTTTATGTTTCAGATATTCCCGATTGAGGCATTTCTGAAATTATGTACACTCATTTTATTGTGAACACAATATCCAAACCAACTAGATAAAATTTGGTGCATATCTTTACAATGAAAAGTTGGATTTCCATGAATTTCAGGAAGAAATTTCTATATCGAAAAAACGTGTGTTTGACCTTGACTTTGCATACTATCAAAATAACTCAAAGAATCAAATGGAGGAAATTCACATATAATTATTATTTAGCATATTCGGATCAGAATTTCATATAAATATCAAGTTTCAGTCAAAATCCATCTTCAAAATTTATCCTCTGACTTTCTCTAAGTTCTCAT
>JAPMOR010006750.1:0-19216 GCA_026543865.1 Argiope aurantia
AAATAAAATTATTTCTACTGCATTTTCTAAAACGGATTCGCTTTTAAATTCTAGGCAAGTCTTAGGTAAAATAAACATTTTTCGGTTTATAGTACTTTTTTTTGTTTCATTTTGTCTATCCAATGAATTAATGGGTGGAATGGAAAACTCAGCATTCACTTTTTATTACGAAGAAAATGAAATGGTGAAATTCCTTCCTAAAACTCATACTTTTTAAAATCTGAGATATAAAAGTTTTAAAAGATTGTCTTCATTTTTCTACAGAAGTCCTATATTTTATGACATGGTTATAAATTTTTTTTTATGTTTAAATTTTTGCTTCTTACTAAGAAAGATTTAAATATTCAGGAAAGAGTTAAATAGGCAGTTTAGGTTAGTTTTAAAGGTTGCTTTTGTTTTACAAATTCCAATATATTAAATATTTTATAAACTTCTTACAGTTTCTTGAAGGGAGTCTAAGATCTCACCATATACCTTTTATTGACAATATCTTGCTAAACAATTATTAAGCTGAATTATTTGTATTTTCGCTATATATTGTTTATAATTAAGGAATTTTAGTCTCTACTAGTGGGATGCTACGGTTCTCTGGGTTTTAATATTGCTGTTAAATTAAATAATAGATAGCTGTGACGAAGGAAAAGTAAAGGAAATGGATTACAGATAGCAGTGAAGAAAGAAAAATAGAGTAAATGTTATAGACAGCAGCAGCGTAAAAAAAATATATGCATTGTAGACAACACGATGAAGGACTAAAGTAACTAACTAAAAGTAAAGCAAATTTATTTTAGAGAGCAGTGAAGAAAGAAAAATAAAGTAAATACATTTTAGAGAGAAGTGAAGAAAGAAAAATAAAGTAAATGCACTTTAGAAAGTGGTGGTGATGGGAAAAAATATTTTGCACTTTAGAAAGTAGTGGTGACGGAAAAGTAAAGTAAATGCACTATAGACATCAGTGACGTAGAAAAAATAAAGTCAATGCACTATAGACAGCAGTGACGTAGAAAAAAATAAGTAAATGCACTATAGACAGCAGGGATGTAGAAAAAAAATAATGTAAATGCATTGTAGACTATACGATGAAGGACTAAAGTAACCAACTAAAAGTAAAGCAAGTGTATTTTAGAGAGCAGTGAAGAAAGAAAAATAAAGTAAATACATTTTAGAGAGCAGTTTCAGACGAAATCATGCTCTATTACAAAAATAAATTGTCTCTATATACCTAAATTGCATTTTAGGTAGGAAGTTTGCTGAATATATTTTCATTTAATAATCAGAATAATTTTCTTTGTAAAACCATTTGAATTTTGTTTCGACGCTCATTTTTGACGCTTTTTTTTGTTTTTGCTCATTCTTTGAAAAGTTAAGTTTGTTTATATTTATATTAGCATAACTTAAGTTTTAATTTTATTTTACAGGTTTAAATACCATTTTCTTCAATTATAGATTTTAATGAAATCTTCATACAAAAAAAAATCTCATAAATTAAATGTAACACCTATATTTCTTTTTGAAATTTGGTCTAATAACTTCACGATTTGAACTATAGAAAAAAACAATCTGTTTAATTATAGATATTTTATAGTTGTCTTAATGCTTCATATTTGAAAGAATGACAGTTGACTGGAAGAAAGACTGGACTGGAAAGAAATACAGCTTAGTGTAAATTAAAAAAAATCTTAACACTCTGGAAAATGCAAATCGGTGCAATATTTCTCTAAATGTTAAGGAGCACAGCAACAAAGGCAGAGCCGACGCGGTTACGAAGAATATCATTTGAGACACTCTGAATAAAAGCATACAGAAAAAGGCTGCTTCTGTCATAGTGCATCTAGAGGTTTGGTTTGGTTATATTAACGTCCTGTTTGAAGCAACACTAGGACTATTTTGGGTCGGACCTCGTCATTTTGAACCGCGGTCAGATGACGAGGACGACACCTGAGCTGGCACCCACCTCTCCACACCGCACCACACCAGCGGGAGGACGTTTGGTCATGATGGATTTAACGTGCAACAGACCCCCTTACACGACGGTTCTTCGGTGGAATCGGGTCACGAACCTGAAACCCTCCGGTTCCGAAGCCGAGACCTTACCACTAGGCCACCGTGGCCCCAGTGAATCTAGAGAGCTCGCAACATGAAAACACGCTAAAACTGGAACTGAGTAAATCATTTCAACACCTAATGATTTTGTTGGTTTTTCTCACAGGAGACTGAAATTTTTCAGATGAATCTAATATTTCGGTCTCTAACAAAGATAAAAATGAAATTCTTGTTTTTTTACAGAATGTTCATCTTGTTTTTAAAGGTGTCAATTTCGTTGCCAAGGTTAGGGAATTTGAACTTGCGTATATTCAGTATCCATTAAAAATATATGTAAGTATCTAATTTCAGTGGGGAGACTAACATCGAAAAAATTACAGATTAATTTTGTATCGATTTTTTTGATATATTTAGAATTTCAATATTTAAAATTAGAATTAATATCTGAATATTTGAATTTGAATATTTAGAATTATAATTAATATTTCAATTTGAATATTTAGAATCAGAATCAATATTTAAATTTGAATATTTAGAATTAGAATTAATATTTGAATTTGAATATTTAGAATTAGAATCAATATTTAAATGTGAATATTTAGAATTAGAATTAATATTTTAATTTGGATATTTAGAATTAGAATTAATATTTTAATTTGAACATTTAGAATTAGAATTAATATTTGAATATTTGAATTTGAATATTTAGAATTAGAATTAATATTTGAACATTTGAATTTGGATATTTAGAATTAGAATTAATATTTGAATTTGAATATTTAAAATAAGAAAGTTGTTATTAGAATAATTAGAATTTGAATATTTAGAAATAATTGAAATGTTTAGAAAACTTCTGATAATCAAAGGCAATGCGCAATTATTTTTAATTAATTTTATTCATTATATATAAGATTTGGATATAAGTATTCAAACCAATTTTTTTCTTAAAATCCGATATTTATTTAAAGTCTTATTCATTTATTAACAGCAAGAAAAATGGCCCTGTTTCCTTTGTTGAACGAAACACATCGCATTTCAATTTAAACGATACAACAATAGAAAACAAAATAACTCATCGTATATTTTTTAAAACTTATTTTTTGTTTCTTTTTTCAATTCTAATTTTCCTTTTGCCATAGCGGAAGGTGTCATTTGACTTCAAGGGTTATTTCCACCTAACATAAATTTACAAAAAGGCATTCACATTATAGTAAAACATGATGACAAGATTGCGTGTTGCCTCTTGCATTGGAATTTCACTTTCTTTAGAACCAAGGGTTGACGACAGCCTTTGAACGAGAATTAATCTTAGAACTTTTAGGGAATGAAAAAGTCACGTAAGACAATAATTACAAATGCATCAGATGCGTTTTGTTTTTATTGTATGACCTTTGCATTCGTTATTAGCAGCTTGTTTTCCAGAATTACTAACATTTCCAGCTTTTTTAGTGTTTTCTGGCTAATTTTTCTGCTTTGGGTTTCTTTTCCAAACTGCAAAAGCATTTTGGTGAATAATTGTTCAAAATTATTTTTTAAGGGCCAGTTAAGTAAAAAAGAATGAAAAGCACTTAGTATGAGTTTTTACCTTTTAGTTTACAGCGTATAAAAAGATAAAATTTTCGAAACTGCGAGGTTTTGAACAAAATTTTACGTTTTCGACCTTCCAGTGAATGAAAGCCCCATTTTAAGAATTATACATATCTCCCTGTGATCATCATTATTCAAAAATGTTTCGAGCTAAACAGATGACATTTTCTATGTGGTATTTACATCAAATTTGTAAGTTTTTCAAATTAAATTTTGAAGGAAACCAGAGTCAAACCGTCAAGCAGAATATATACGCTAAAGTGAAAACGATAATTACAAAATGAAAAGATATAATGAATAAAATTTGGAATGTTTTGAGCTAAAAGAATGACATTTGTTATGTGTTATTTACACCAATTTTTTTAAAAATCATATTTTGAACGAAATAAGAGGCAGGCTGTCTGTCAGATTATCCATGTTCAAATGAACAAGATAATTACAAAATTGAAAGACCTGATGGATAAAATTTGGAATGTTTTGGACAAGTTGGATGACAGTTTTTATGAGTTATTTATACCTATTTTCAGTTTTTTTAATCAAATTTTGAACGAAATAAGAGGCAGGCTCTCTGGAAGACTATTCAATTTCAAGTGAACACGATAATTACAAAATTGAAAAACACAGTGGATTAAATTTTGAATGTCTTGGGCCGAATGGGTGACATTTTTATGTGTTATTTACATCAATTTTTTTTAGTTTCTTTTTATTAAATATTAAGCGAAATCAGAGGCAGGTTGTCTGGCAGACTATCCAAGTTCAATTAAACACGATATTTACAAAATGCAAAGAGTTCAAAAGATAAAATTTGGAACACAGATTCAACGTCATATTATCTCAAAGAATGATTTTTACAGTCCATTAAAATTTCGAAACTTAACTATTTAATGTAAACAATTTCATTTCCTTAAAATGTTTTTTCTCAACTTAATATTTATCGTTTTAAGTTTTAATTCATTACGGAATCTTTATTGATAATGTTGATGTCTTTATTGATAAAATGAAATGCAAAATAATTTGATTTTTTGATCAAATTATTCAGCAGTGGGTTTTTGAAAGTTTTAAAAGTAATATAAAAACATTTCTTTTATCAATAACTTTGAAGTATGATTTCCATTTTTATTTTTAATTATTTTATAGGCACATTTAAATTCACCGATGCAGTAATTTATAGTAGGCACATTCTGTGAAGCACTTATTTTTTATTCTCATGAGAGAAAAAAGTGAAATTAAAAAAAATATATTTCATATCAATAGTTTACTATCAGGATAGCTAACATTTCGAGTGAACGAACTAGTAGCCAAAGGCGATTATAACTCATTCACAAATCTAATTTTATTCTTTTTTTAACATGAATTGCTAAGCTTTTCTAATATTTTTTATGAGATGCAATTGAACTGTTTTTTGGGTGCATTTCAATTTTTAATTTATTTCCTCCCACTTTTTTACTTAATAATTTACTTACCATTTTTACTTAAATAGCACTTTGATTTCTTACTTTCCCTTCACACTCGATTTGGAAGGCTTTAAAATGGATTAAAAATATTTTTTTTTCAAAAGTTAAACATGACTAAAAGTTGGGATATTATGAAAAGCGGACTTATGCAAAATACACGAAATGTTTAATACAAATAGGAATAATATGTTTGATTGCTGAATCACTTGATAGATGCCATATATTTAATTCCATATATCGCAATTTAATTATATTTACTAACATCTAAATACAATGGCAACTAATCTAAATAATGGAAATCAAGATATCTGCTTAATTAATTCCACCATGAAAGTGTATATAATTACTATTCTAGAGATAATGTATTCATTATATCGAATTTACATTATAATTATTATTCATTCACTATTTTATTCAGTTACTGTTTAAGGAATTTACGACATTTACGTTTTTTTTGTATTGTAAATTAATCGCCTATTTCTTTTTTTATTAAATCACGTGCTTTTGAATTACTTCGTCATCGTTTTTATTTGCTCACAGAGTGAATGTAAAATGGTGAGACAGGTTTCTTTGTAATTTTCTTTGCCTGTTGTTGATTATAATTGAAATGTATTTAAAGTAAATCCATGTCACAGCACATTCTGCAGATTTGGCAATATTGGGATATATAAAATAAAGGAAAAATGTACCAGGAAGATCTATACTAAAAATAAAAATGAATGTGTGTGTGTGTGTTTGTTTGTAGCAAACCATGCAGGCTAGGCCGTTTGACCTACAGCTACCAGATATATCTTAGAGAAGGGAAGTGTGCAACTTGGAGCGAGGTTTTCGAAATTTTAACTAAATAAAAATTAGGCTGAAGTTATGTAAGTTTTTAAGCAAAGCTTCCAGAATATGGCTGGAAGCTGGGGGGGGGGGGGGGGTTAAAAATATCAGCTGTTTATTGTTTTTCTGAAATCTGAATTTTTCTCCAATAATTATTGCTTTATGATATAAAAAATAAAATATTATTTAAAAGGATGAAGTGTCAGAATTCTTCAAATTTTGTTTTCTTTTTCCAGATAAAATTAATTTTCATGACATCCGTTTGCTCTTGAAGCAATGCAGAAGGCAGCCATTATATTAAACTCATTAAATGAATGCTTCATAAAATTATTGGCGAAAATGTTGACAAACATTTTTTTCAGATATTAATTAATTGCTCTCTTCTCAGTCCTTTTTATTGTAGTTTCGTTGTTATACATGCTAGATAGCTACTTAATCTTCTGTTCTCTTTAAACATCTAATTTCGAAGAGCTTTCTTCTAGTGAAAATTTTTTGCTAAAATAAATGCAAGCTGGAACAAGTATGACCCAAAAATCCCGACTTCTAGAGGTACGGTGTCTAAAGTCATGAAAGCATACACACAGCTCGGCAAAGCCGTGGGCGGAAAGAGAAGCTGAGTGAAAGAGAGACTGGTATTGAAGTGGATTGTAATGTCTACAAAAGGAACAACTACATCAAAAGTGACTGCAGAGCTCAATCCCCACCTGGATTCTCAAATGTCGGTGATTATGGTTAGAAGGCACCTTCATAAACAGAACATTTATGGCAGAGCAGCAATACCCAAGTCACTTGTAGAAAATGTTAATGGTAAACGTCGCCTACAGTGGTGCCACACTCCCAAAACCTGGTCGATTGATAAATGGAAAAAAGTAATATGGTCTGACGAATCGTGTTTCACACTTTTCCCTACAACAGGACGGATGCATGTTTGGAGACACCTGCACAAGCGTATGGTCGTCATTGTTTCCTTCAAAATGTCAGCATGGAGGTGGATCTTTCACGATATGGGCAGCCATGTGCTGGACTAATCGTAACCTTGAAAGGAAGGATCTTTGGAGATAACTATAGAGAAATTTTAGCTGACCAGGTCCATCTTATAATGAAACTTTGTTTCCTGCAAGAGATTGAATTTTTCTGGATGATAATGCGCTTGCCCAATCATAGTTTGATGAACACGAGGATGAAGTTAAACATCTGCCTTGGCCCTCACAGCCACCCGACTTCAATATAATTGAACTGTTATGGTCTATCTTAAGACGTTCAATACAGAATCGATATCCTCCATTAGTATCTCCCCCAGAACTTTCACAATATTTCCAAGAAGAATGGAATAATATTCCTCTAAACACTATTAAACACTTGTATGAATCGATTCCTAAGCGAATCTAGGCTGTATCACATGCCAAAGGCGGTCCTACACCATAATAATAAAGGAATTTTTATAAATTTAAGGTGTTTCCATTATTTTGTTAACCACTTGTACTTCAATATACACATAATTCTGAATGAAATCTATCATAATTTTTCTTCCTGGAAAAAGTATACATTTATGAAAGTGAATATTAAATTGATAGTATTAATAACATTAAGTTCTTTTTTCTATATTTCACAAACGGTTTAATTTCAAATCATAAGTAAATCTTGCAATACATTATAGTTTTTCTTGTTGAACAAATCGCTCTACTTTATTTTACTATCTAAAGATGAAATCTTTAAGCGAAATCTCACCTCAATCACTAATGCTGAGGAAAAAAAAAACATTTCTTAAAGCTCGTAAACTTTGAAATTGTTTAAAATATAAAAGCTTCAAAAGAATATTTTCTCTTTATTACTAAATCTTAAATTTCATTACTTGAGTTTAAATTTCTTTATTATAATATTTTGCTCCTTAATTTGAAAAAAATAATCCATAAAAAATTCAAGAAGGAAATGAAAATACAGGAAAAATATTTTACACAAGCATTTTTTTTTCATGCTTTTTCACAATAGAAATTCTTATTTTTTGAAATTGATATAACTGCTTTGTTGGAAGTGTGACTTGTCAAAAATATATCTTGAACAATGAAAATATTTTATATCTTTTATCTACATTGGGCTATACTTTCGTCCTATATTTCATAAATCTTTGATATTATTTTTCAAAACTGCCTGAATGTTTAAAAAAAGTATCAGTTGTTAAAAAAATTTGTTGAAAAATGCCTTACTTAATGTAAATAATGCTTTATTTATAAATTTTTAAAACTGTCGTTTTTGTCTCATATTCATTTTATTCTAATCAAATTTTTAATTGAAAGCAAAGGGAAAACTGAATATGTCATACTAAATATTTCAAGTAAAATATTTAAAATATATGAGAATAGGGAAAGTAAAATGGCTAGAAAGATATTTTATATTTTTTAAGATGAGACTCTTTGGAAATCTTATTTTCTTGAATGCATTTGAATATTCTTTTTGTTTAACTTTGTTAACTTCTTTTGTTAACATTAATTTTTCTCCCCACAAAAGACGGCATTTCGAACATTTAAGGTATACGACAACAAAAAAAAATTTAGATATGAAAGTGGTATAGTTAAAAAGCTAATTTATTAAAATTTTAAATGTTAAAAAAATACAAAACTATTTCTAATTTAAATATTATTTATTCTTGCTTATACATTTTTTGAAATAGTTATATTTACTTTTATTAATTGAAATTTACATAGTTACATTTATTTATAAAAGATTATAAGAGCCAAAATAATTAATTTTAATAATTTATTCATAATATTATTAAATGAATAACAAGATATTTACAAAGTTAATAAAACAGTCATCTCATCTTAGAGAAAAGAATTAATAAATGCAATAGAATAAACTTAGTGTTAAATTAGTCATACAAATATAAATTATTAAATTTATCTAATTTTTTTCTTATATTTAGTTCTAAAACCTTTCCTCTTCATAAAGTTTTATTGCTATTTTTAAATTTCATGGAAACGAAATTAGATTTAATTTTCATAAAGAAATAATATTGCCGCATTGAAGAAAGACTGCCGAATCTCCATGGTCAAATGGTCATGGCACTGGTCTTGTGATCAAGAGACCTGGGTTCGAATCCCGCTAGAGACACTGAGATTAATGGTATACTTAATTCCTTGATTTCCTTTATTTCATGTTCCAGAAGATACTGGACATTTCTTTAGTTTTCCAGACAAGTGTTCTGGACTTTTCTTACTGTCTCCAGAAGAGTATTCTGGAACTTTCTCTGCTTATATAAAAGCAGAAGATTTGTCAGTTACTGCATTCTCAGTTCTGAGTTCAGTTAATAAATTGGTTTAGCTGTACTTCTTGTGTGTGTCATTAAATTCTATACTAAAGTATCTACGTGACATTCTTTGGTGGAGGCGCCGGGTACGATTCCAGTCATCGTGGAAACGCAATTACGAAGAAGCGAACGCCTTAAAGGCCTTGAGCCAGAATTTGGACTTGATAATCCACCATCCAAAAAGACAAGGGAAATGTCTGTGGAACCAGAGACAAAACCGATCATCCTGACATCAGCACAGCAACAATATAGGAATCCCTCTGTATTTAAAGGAGACGTAGGGCAAGACCCAAACAAATGGCTGAAGGAATACGACAGAGTATCAAAATTCAACAGATGGGAAAACATGACTTGTCTCGCAAATGTGTTCTTTTTTCTGGACGGCACAGCGAAGCAATGGTACGAAAATAATGAGGAAAAATTGACTTCCTGGGACGTTTTTAAATGAATGTTAAAAGAAGCATTTGGAGAAACACAGCACTATGTCAAAAAGGCAGAAGATGAGCTCAAGTATAGAGCTCAAAAACCTGCCGAAAGCACGCAATCATACATCCAAAGCGTGTTGGGATTATGCCATCAAGTCAAACCAGGTATGTCGGAAGAAGAGAAAGTGTCTCATCTGATGAAAGGAGTCGCCGAAGATGTTTACCAGGCACTTCTGACGAAAGAAATAACCACTAAAGAGGACTTTATAAAATGGTGTAGAAAAATCGAAGAAATGCAGCAAAAAAGGATCCGTGGTAGGAAATTTGAAAGGCTCCCAAATGTTGTACCAATGGCTGCAATTGACGAAAAGCTGGATCTGGCATCACTAATACGTCAAATAGTGCGGGAGGAGGTTCAGCGCCTTATGTCTCCAGTAGTCGATCCCGAAATCCAGGACAAAGGCATTGAAGCCATTGTTCGAGAGGAAGTAGAAAATGCTTTGGCTCCTTTGTCACAGACAACACCAGAGGGGACAAAGGTCAAACCAAGACGCCAACCTACCTATGCAGACGTTGCCAGACGACCTATCCCTGTAGCACAGCAACCACAGAGGAAGACGGATGTCTGGCGCACCCCTGATAGAAGACCCGTCTGTTTCCATTGTGGCCGAACTGGCCATGTAGTTCGATATTGCCGAGATCGCAAAGCTATTTTTGAGGCATAGCGGGCTAATAGGAGAGATTTCGGTCGTTCACAGTCGAATGAGGGACGCTATGCCAACGAATACAGCCGACCAGCAGCCCGAGGTTTGTCGCCCGGCCCATCACGAGGACGTTCGCCGACACGCCGCTACAGATCTCCGTCGCCATATAGAAGATCCAGTAAATCTTCTAGCCGCAGAAATGAGAAAAACTACGCGGTGCGACCTTCCTTGGGGGTGAGGCCGCTAGTGACAAAAATCCTCCGATGCCGCAACATTGTGCCGCAAAGATGACCGGAAACAACATAGAAGTAATCGTCGACAATAAGCCAGTACCTGCCCTTGTGGACTCTGGAGCCTCATTTTCTGTAATCTCGGAGAAGTACCGTCGCCTACTGAAGAAAGTTATGTTTCCCACAACTAACAATGTTCTTTTAAAAGTCGCCGATGGAAATTACGCGAGACCAATGGGAAAATGTACGCTTCGTCTCGAAATCAATGGCCGACCTCAAGCTTTTGAATTTATTGTTTTGCCGCAATGCAGTCACGATATCATCCTTGGTTGGGACTTTTTGGGCGCTTCTCAAGCTATTATAGATTGTGGCTGTTCGGAGCTCTTGTTTCAAGACGTCCTTCGAGAATCCCAAACTCCAGACTCCAGCCGTTTATTCGCGATAGAAGACTATACAGTACCTGCTCATTCTATCAGAAAGATTACTGTCTCAGGCCGTAAGAACCTTCGAGCTATCGACGTAATAGTAGAGGGAAATAGGATGCTCCTCTTGAACAAGGAAGTTGCTATTCCGTCTACTATAGTTACGCTCCTTAATGGAAAAGCCGAATTATGGGTTGCCAATGGACAAGGAGAACCTCAGATCATCCCTCAAGGCATGTGCATCGGGTATGCCGAACCTTCACACGAAGACTGCGTAAATACCATAGATGAGGGATCGCCTTATTCCACGACCACTTCAAAGGCAAAGTTGGGTGTCATCGATTATACCTTGATGATAGCTCCGGATTTGAGGATCGGCCAATAAGAAAGGATGTTTCATCTACTCCAGAGATTTTCAGAAATTTTCGATCAAGAAAGGACGTTCAAGAACGGAAACCAACTCAATGTTAAACATCGAATAAACACAGGCGACCACTTACCTAATAGTCAGAGCGCTTACAGAGTGTCCCCATCCGAACTCCGCATTATCAGTGAGGTGGTAACCAAGATGTTATAGAAAAACATCATTCAACCATCAGAAAGTACATGGTCATCTCCAGTCGTCTTGGTCAGGAAAAAAGATGGAAGCTGGCGTTTTTGTGTTGATTATCGCCGACTCAACAAAATTACCAAGAAAGACTTGTATCCATTGCCCCGTATTGACGGCACCTTGGATTGCCTGAAGGGGGCAAAATATTTTTCGTTTATGGATCTCTACTCCGGTTACTGGAAAATAGAAGTCGATGAAGCCGATCGTGAGAAAACGGCTTTTATTACACCTGAGGGACTATACGAGTTTAAAGTGATGCCATTTGGCTTATGCAATGGTCCTGCAACTTTTGAAAGGATGATGGATAATCTTCTGCGACATTTAAAATGGACAATGTGCCTTTGCTATTTAGATGACATTGTGGTGTTCTCAGAAACATTCGATGAACATCTTCAGAGGTTGAATACCGTCCTTCAGTGTATACAGAACTCCGGCCTTATCCTTAATCCAAAAAAATGTCACTTTGGAACACAAGAGATAAAGATCTTGGGACACCTAGTATCCAGTGATGGCGTACGACCGGACCCAGAAAAAATAAAGGTCGTGAGTGACTTTCCCGTTTCTAGGAATATCCATGGCATCAGAAGCTTTCTGGGACTTTGCTCTTACTATCGCCGATTTATCAAGGATTTTTTCCATAAAGCCGAACCTCTACAGTTGTTACTGAAGGGGGACACAAAATTCTGTTGGGGACCTGAACAAGTGGAAGCTTTTAATACCTTGAAGAAAGATCTTATCTCCGATCCTGTCTTAGGCCTTTATGACGAAACTGCACCAACGGAACTTCACACCGACGCGAGTGGATACGGAATTGGTGCAGTATTAGTCCAAATCCAAGATGGGAGGGAAAAAGTAATAGCTTATGCCTCTCGGACTCTGACGAAGGCTGAGAAAAACTATTCCACAACTGAAAGAGAATGTCTTGCGGCCATATGGGTTATAACTAATTTTCGGCCATATCTCTTTGGGAAGGCTTTCAAGATCGTCACCGACCATCATTCCCTGTGTTGGCTGACAGGACTGAAGGATCAGTCTGGAAGACTCGCTAGATGGGCGCTGCGACTCCAAGAATACGACGTAACAGTGGTGTACAAAAGTGGAAGGAAACACAAAGATGCTGATAGTCTGTCCAGAAACCCATTGAAAGTCGATGCTTCATGGTCTGGGGACTCCATTGGTGCCACTTTATTCACTAATCTCTCAGAAGAACAGATGAAAGATCCAGAATTGGCAAGAATAATAAGAGACCAACAAAGTACCGAAGCAAGCAGGCTGGGAAACTTTGAAGTAGTCGAAGGAGTCCTCTACAAGAAGAATTTTGATCCCTCCGGAAAGAAATTTCTACCAGTGATCCCGAAGCATTTATGGCTAAGTATTCTAGAATCTCTCCATGATGACCCTTCCACCGGTCATCTAGGATTCACCAGGACTTATGATAGAATAAGAAAGCGATTCCATTGGCCAGGTTTGTACAGAAATGTTAGAAGATATGTGATGCACTGCCGAGAATGTCAAAGGAGAAAATCTATTCCTCAGAAGCCACCTGGTCATCTCGTGCCTATTCCACCAGCTGCCACTCCTTTCCATCGCGTCGGAATCGACCGGCTAGGACGATTTCCAAAATCTGACGACGGCAACAAATGGATTGTAGTATGCACCGATTATTTGACACGGTACGCAGTCACCAGAGCTTTACCGACGGCGGAAGCTACCCAAATTGCCAAATTCCTACTAGAAGACATAATCCTGAAGCATGGAGCTCCACGAGTTATCATTACAGACCGTGGGCAAGTTTTTCAGTCCAAGCTGGTATCCGATATTAATCGACTGTGCAATATCACTCATCGAATGACAACAGCCTATCATCCGCAAACAAATGGCCTTACAGAACGATTCAACAAAACGCTAGCAGATATGCCTTCTATGTATGTTGATGTCGAACAGAAGAACTGGGACCAGATATTGCCGTTCGTCACATTCGCCTACAACACTGCCAAGCAGGACACGACAGGGTTTACTTCCTTCTTCCTCCTACATGGGCGAGAAGCTGAAACGCCATTGGAGACGATGCTTCCTCTCTGCCCCAATGAGTTCAGCCAAGAAGACGATTACGTTAGTCATCTGATCAATAAGGCGGAAGAATCGAGGCAATTAGCTCGTGCACGAACTCTCGAGGCTCAGCAGAAAGATCGCTGTCATTATGACTCCAAACATCGGATGGTGGCATACGAACCAGGGGAGTTAGTGTGGATTTTTATTCCAGTTCGTAAAAAGGGGCTTTCTGAGAAGCTACTCAAGAGGTACTTCGGCCCTTATCAAGTCTTGAGGCGGTTGTCCGACGTCACCTATGAAGTAGCCGATTTCGATCCTAATTCTAGAAGGCGGAAACCGAAAGAAGTTGTCCAAGTTTTATGCATGAAACCATACCATGACCCAGAAGAACAAGACGACCAACATTCTTATAAAGTAATGGAGGTTCCGGAAAGAGACATTTCTCAAGAGACTACTCACCGTGAAGACACGACAACTTATACTGGCCCTGTGACTCTATCGAGAGCTAGAACCACATAATGAAATGTCATAACAGCGAGATGCTGTTCTTCTAATGAGGGAGCAATGCCGCATTGAAGAAAGACTGTCGAATCTCCATGGCCAAATGGTCATGGCACGAGTCTTGTGATCAAGAGATCTGGGTTCGAATCCCACTAGAGACACTACGATTAATGGTATATGTAAATACTTAATTCCTTGATTTTATGTTTTCCTTTATTTCATGTTCCAGAAGATATTGGACATTTCTTTAGTTTTCCAGACAAGTGTTCTGGACTTTTCTTACTGTCTTCAGAAGAGTATTCTGGAACTTTCTCTGCTTATATAAAAGCAGAAGATTTGTCAGTTACTGCATTTTCATTTCTGAGTTCAGTTAATAAATTGGTTTAGCTGTACTTCTTGTGTGTGTCATTAAATTCTATACTAAAGTATCTACGTGACAATATATTTCAGCTAAAGCACGATGATTTGTTAATAAATTTAAAACAATATCATAATAGAGATGTAGAAAATAAGTTTATGTAAAAAGCATAAAGTGAAAACTTCCATTATTTTTTACTATGCTAAAGAAATCAATAAACTGTATTCATGAATTCATTGATCTATTTATTAAAAATGTTTACTTTCCACTTTCAGTATGAAGACATATTGATTGTAGTGCTGAAGCTAACAATTTATTAACTTTTGTCCAGCTTCGAATTTTACCGGAGTGAAAGATTTCAAGTATTTGACATTTAAAAGAGAATCGAATTTTACAATCATGTTTAAATATATTTTCAATGGAAGCAGCTTAAAAATATTCTTGTAACATTTCAATGTTTGGTTTGGTTTAGTTAGATTAACGTCCCGTTTAAAGCAACACTAGGGCTATTTTAGGACGGACCTCGTAATTTTGAACCGCGGTCAGATGACGAGCACGACACCTGAGCTGGCACCCCCCTCTCCACACCACACCAGCGGGAGGACGTTTGGTCATTACGGATTTAACGTCCAACAGACCTCCTTATACGACGGTTCTTCAGTGGAATCGGGTCACGAAACTGAAACCCTCCAGTTACCACCAGGACACCGTTGCCCATTCTAACATTTCAAATAAAAGGGAAAACAAAATTCTTTGAATTGGAAATCGCTTCAATGTTTTTTGCTGAGAAGATTGTTATTTTTTTACATTTTTAAAGATAATAAAAAACAAAATTTGACCAATGTGATTTGATATTTTTATCGGAAAATCAAAAACTCTTTTTGAATGTTTGCAATCTGATTCGATTTTTTAAAAATTTCGCTCTTCTTTATTTTCGCTTTTATTCATGCTAGACGAATTATAACGTAATAATCATTTTTAATATTAATGTCAAAAGAAGTTGAACGTTAAAATATTAAATAGTTAAGACTTTAATCTCAAAAGTCTTGGTTAGTTCTCTCTTCAAATGGCTACAAAGTCAAATCCTTTCTTGAAAGTTAATTTTTTATAACTATGTTCTAGAATTTCAGATATTAGGTTTGACAAATATTTTGTGTTTTAAAACTATATCGAAATTTATAATTTACAAATTCAAAAGAAAAATGACCAGAAAAATCTTTACTTTAGGAAATATATACTTTTTAAAAATATAATTACCACAATATTTGTTTTTTTATAATAAATTATAAAAAATACTAACATCATTCACTGTCTCTGCATCAGCATCAACAAAATTGAAAGCAAGCTTTTCAATGGATTTTTATTATATTGTTAATTAGAAAAATAAACAACACACATACAATTTAAGTAATGCCACGACCGAAAACAGAATAACACAACACATATTTTAAAAAGCCTTTTTTTTATTTTTCAGTCTAAACATGTTTTCCTTTCTACCAAAGCAATGATTGATATTTCTTTTAAAAAATTACTTCCTCTGTGCACGAACTTTAAAAAAACATTCACATCACAGTAAAAAGTTGGAGGGAAAATTGTATATTCCCTTATGCGATGGAATTTCATTTCTTTTGGAACTGACGACGACAGCTTTGGCGACGAAAATTAATTTCAGAGCTTTCAGAGAGTAAGAAAAGTCACGACAGACAACAATTACTATTGCATCAGACAGATTTTGCGTTTTGCAAACATTCTACAATAACTATTAGTAGCTTTGTTTTTCAGAAAACCTACCATTAGTTGTTCCGGTGTTTTGATTATTTCATCAAATATCACAATGAATTAAAGTAAACTACATTAAAAGGTTGAACCTTTGCAAAAAAGATATATATATATATATATTATTTTTTGAGCATCTTTTTGCAATATTGTTTTTAAGTTTATTTTTTTGGATATTGCTGCGATTTTTATATTTGCAGACTACATGTTTTAATGCTATTTTGCATCGTTAAATGTGGTTTTCTGAAATTCTCAAATTTTGTAGAATTCTTTCACGAAAAGCACCGCCAATTAAAGTCTTTTTCATATTTTTTTCTAAATTGATTACAACAATTTCTCAACATGTTCTGCACTTACTGAAGTACAGAATAAACAATACATTCATTTAGAAATATTCTATAGTTGTTCTGATGCATCACAATGAAAAAATTTTAAAAAAATCATGTTATTTATCAGACGAATTCCAATATTTAAACATTGGATAAAAATATAACTTCTATTTTAGATCTGGAACTAGGAAACAAGCTGGGTACACGCTAGATTTACTAAGTTAGGTACAATATTAAGCTAATCTTTTGATAAGAAATAAATTTTTTCATGTAGAAGGATTTTGCTTTACAAGTCATTATAGCTAAAAATTCTATATATTTTATAATTTTCTAAACACTTTTGACATTTAAGTGATGTATGATGCATTTTGGTTTCTCTGACAATTTTTAATCTGTTTAATACAAAAATGTAAAAATATTGCAATTTTAAAGCTTTTGTTTTACTAATTATTGTCTATTACCTTTTTATAATCACCAAATAAGGTGTGGCGTCTTATAAAATTCTTCAAGAGAATTTCAGAATCGAGGTTTTTCAATAAGGATAGCACCACAATTGTATTTTCAAGAATTAATTCCCTAAATGTTCCGTAAGTTTTTCATGAAGTTATTTGACATAATCGGGGGCCATTAACCTGGTATCCACTCAGCAACCATTTATTTGGATGTCAGTTTGGAAGATGTTTATATTTTGTGAATTATGGGCTATATATAAATGAGACTTTTGTCTTTCAATGTCACTACTATTATCTTGCTGTCTCTAATGCGATTTATTTCTTTCAAATTATTCAGTAACGATTCAGTGAAATATAAAATTAAGTGAAAATACGGATTAGTTCGAATTTTATGGCATGCAAATGAAATGAAATGAAAGATTTAAAGAAGTATTTTCATGAATATGAATGTCTGCAAAAAATGTTAAATATAGGGATGCTTAATGTTTTATATATCTCAACCGTTGATATAGAATCCAATACGACCGTCAACTTTTTATTATAAAAAGTATAAGTTTGAAATGTTATTTTTAAGCTGTCTTACTATATTATTCCATAGCCAGTTCAATACAGAATTTTATATTCGCAACTACACTCGCATATAAGAAAATTTTCTTGTCACAATTTCTTTGAAATCATTCAGTCTTATTTAGTTGATGATTTTAATGGAAAAGGTAGAGAAATTCTTTCGATAAATTGAACAGTTTATCCCTAAAGGCCCTGAAAACAAACATTTTCCCGGAAAATCTTAGAGACAGGAAATCTCCGAAGAAAGGTATGAGAATTGAATATTTCGATTTGCTGAAAAGACGCCACCATTACTCAAAGGAAGGAAACGATGGTTTTTTTTTATTAAAAAAGAAGAAAATAAAATTGAAAAGTTTCCGTTGAAAGAAAGGAAGATATGTGAACTCCAGATTCATTTTTACAAGGAAATGCATCTACAGAACTAAAGATATGTTTGAATGTGAAATATAGTTAAATGTTATTTACTATTAAGCATGATTGAGAAAAAAAATCATTTTCAATAAAATATTAATATTTTATTTGTAATTTCTGAAAAATCATATCAACCAATATTTTTTATTGGTTTTACTTAATTATAGTTACGTAGTTTAAATATATTTTCATGTTCGTGATTCTTTTAAATTGTCAGTTATTAAATCCAGGCTACTTTGATTGTTTTTCACATATTCTAATTAATGTGTACATGGACATTTCCAGTGGAGATCAATCACATAACATTATAGGGCCGTGGTGGCCTGGTGGTGAGGTCGCGGCATGTCAGCCTTAGGTTTCAGGTTCGAGACCCCATTCCACCGAAGAACTGCCGTGTAAGAGGGTCTGTTGCACGATAAATCCGTCAGGACCAAACGTTGGTGGGGAGAGGGGGGTGCCAGCTCAGGTGTCTTCCTCGTCATCTGACCGCGGTTCAGAATTACGATGTCCGTCCCAAAACATAGCCCTAGTGTTGCTTTAAATAAGACGTTAATAAAACTAAACTAAACTAAACTCATAACATTATAACGTTATATGAACATAATCTATCTTCTAAATTTTAAGGCGTTGTAACTTCCCTTTTTTAAATATTCCCCTCATAAATTATACAGATATTAAATAATTTGTTTTTAGCTTTCAATAATTCAAAAAAAATCCCACGATTAAATATTTGACTAAATAATAAGTAAAATTTGAATTTGAAGGCAACTAAATAATTTATTGTTGGAAATTCAGCAAAAAAAAAATAGTTAAGGTTATTACCAAAATACTAGAAAAATTTGCACGTGTATTAAAATATTAATATTAAATAGACAATTTTTTAATAGACTTATATATACATATATATATATATATATATATATATATATATATATACACACACACATATATTTTTAGATTTTGAAGAAAATATCGTTAAAGGAAGTCGTCTTGTCTGTTTCTCCGAGTAAAAGTACATACATAACTACAAAACTTATTGAAATATATGAATAAAATTTGATGCCCAGATTTAATACCTGAATTACAGATACAAATATAATCTTCAACTAAATCTCTCAAGGAATTGATTATCGTTTTTTACTTTCTCATGCAAATAAATGCTATAG
>JAPMOR010006756.1:0-33111 GCA_026543865.1 Argiope aurantia
AAAAAAAGTATTTTATGTTTGTTTAAGATATTCAATTTGTTCTGGAAAATGGAAACAGTAATATTTAATGCAAAATATATAGAGTTCTATTAAAAATAGAAATTAATTAAATTTTTAAATTAATATAATCGCCATCTTTATTCGATAATCTATTTAAGCTGTGCGCATTTGTTTTGAAACGACGCTCATTTGTAGCATTTATTTGCTAATGTAATTGATAATATATCATTTGATTATGTTTTGAATAGTATTTTTTTAAAAAATCTATAATCACTGGGGAAGATATTTTTTTGTTGATTTGAATTCCTGTTCTTAAATGGATTACTCTATTAATTGTAGGATTTTTCTTTTCAAGGAATTAATATAATTTTCAATTATGAAATCAAAAATCGATCGCCAATTACGTAGCATGTTACTGTAATTTCATGTTACATTCTGATTTCCGATTACGAAATATATTGGAGAAAAAATACAACATAAATTTTACAGATGGAATCTATTTGAGGAGATGCGCTTGATGTTAATTTTTTTTTCTACCACTACAATTGTGATTCTATCTCATTCTATATTTTTTTTTATTTTTTTTCTAAAAAAAATGTTGTTAAACAACCTTTTATTTAATATTTTACTTTTCTGTTAGTTGTTCAATATTCTAGTTCCAGAAATGTATGATTCAACTTATTTTATTTTTTGATAAAATTATTATTATTATTTATATTTATTTTTTAATAAAATCATTTTTATATTTATTTATTTTTTAATGAAATTTATTTTATTTTTATTTATGTTTATTTTTTAATAAAATTATGAAATAGTAAAGGGGCTTATTGATTTAATGTAGCAATACTAAAAATAATATTGCTTATAATTCTAAATATTGTGGTGCTGACTAATTTCTTAAATACAACATCTAATTATTTTACTTAGAATTGGGTTTGCAAGCTTTAGTAATAATTGTGAAATTCGAATTTAAATGTTTTATTGCATTTTTAATTTAGTCCATGCTTTTGAAAAAAATTGATAATGGCTTTTAAAATACATAATTGGTACATTTAAATTTCCTTTAAATAGGAGCTAACTTATTTCTCCTAATGAACAAAAAGGGAAATTTGTTTTTCGCAATTTTGTGGAAAGAATTTGTTTTGTACTAATCCTTCCTGAGCATTCTGTCCAGGAGGATAAATGAATTTGGTGACATTTTCTCCCCTTTTGATTGCCATTTGAAAATGCCAGGTTTGAATTCAAATTGATCAAGATTTCCAAGCAGGGAACTCTCATACCTAATCTCTTATAGCTGACTGAAGAATTGATTCATTTTTGCTTAATTTTCTGATGGATGGCTTTTCAATAGCTTCTCATCTTTGAAACCCTTTGCTTGAAAGCACAATGAGAAAACATTTTATTAAAAGTAATACGTTAGTAAGAATCATTGAAATTTCTTTTAGAAAAAGGAAAAGTCTTCAGAAATCCCATTAAGATATATTGTTGTAAAGTTTCTAACAAAAGCAATTGTGCCTTAAATTTCGCCTCTATGACTTGTACTTTTATCCAAGTCAATAAAGGTATTGAAAGACGAAAAAATAAGCTTAAAGTTAAATATTACATCATTGATAAATCATTACGAAAGTCACATTTTTACGAAAATTTCAAAAAAAAAATGACCTGGAACTTTCAACTTTAACCCTTTCAAAAGTTCAAAATGCCTCTATTCTCGGAACAGCCATTATATCTGTAAAATTACCGAAATAAATTCATATTTTTAATTTGTTAATAAATAGCTTACAAAAAAGGGATCTATCCGTATTTGCTTTATAACAAAGAGCTTTTGAAAAATTTAAAATACATCAAACATTTGCTTTCATATCTTTGATTTTTCATATCGTTATATTATGTAAAAATCAGTTAAAAGATATAAGTTTTTTTAAGCAGTTGATACACAGTTTAATTTCTTTGTGTTCGAATTAACGGTGGGAAAAGAGGGGATCCCTAAACTATACTCCCAAATTCTTTTATCCCTTAACTTGAATAATTCTTCATATAAATTGTTTCTAAAGTAGATGTAACGGGATTATTTCTACTGAAATATATAATGTGCATGAATGGGATTATAATTATTAAATCTCTTCTTTAAACTAAGTGTACTAAAGGAATAATAATATGGTATAAACAACAAAAACTAATTTTTATAAAATTTCTGAAGCTTATGCCAATTGTGGTTTGGATAATTTCCACAACCTTTTTCACTTATTAATGGCCGTGCTATAATTTATCATTTTGGAACGAGGAATGTTCTGATTTGTTAAAATCGGCAGGTGCTTAAAGGCACCATCATGTAGGAGATTTGTATTATAAAATGTTGTAGAAAAATTTACTTAATCTTTATAAACTGTATTTTATGTGCTGTATACTTTAATATATTTATCCATAAATTTTTTTAAAAAATACATTATTTGTTTCTAAAATATATTCAGTTATTCTATTCGCATTTTGTTCAAATTTATTCTGCAGTTAGATTGAGGTGCTTTATACTCTGTGGAATAAATTTATGAAGTTAAAAATGACAATATTCTTCAATGCTCCCATGGTACAACATAGACTAAGGTTGCATTTTTTACCATCAGAAATTTCCACATACTTCTTTTGTAGCTCTAGATCATTGATATAACAGATCTCTTGAAGCGAAAAGATGTTTGGATGTTATGGCATGTTTCAGTGCTCTTTTCAAATAAAGTTTCATCGATTGAACTGATCTAATTATATGAAAGCAAAGGGTTCCCCAAGCAAATGGCGAAAGAAATTCCTCTATTTTTTCAAAAAAAAATATTTTAATATTTACATTTTAAATTTATTTATAAAGTAGGAGTGCAAAATTTAGGGAAATTATACTGAGGAAAATTATTACTGAATTTCGGAAATTTACATTAAATCTTTTGCTTATATCTTTCTTAGCGATTAGAAGATACGAGTTACGAAACATGTGAATGATGTAAAAGCACACTTATCTGTACAAATATATGAATGTGTGTAAAAAGATTTTGGAAAAAAATAAATAGAAATTTCAGATACTATTTGTCTTTGTAGTTCTTAACTGTAAATTTGCCAGTAAAGACAAAAGATGTATTTTGCTGCATTTTATTTTTAATTTATACATATACATATATACGTACATACACACGTGCATGCACACACATAGATCCTTATTATTCATATGCTTATTAAATATTCTTCTTGAATTTGTATTATTTTCAGTTGATGTGCTTTTATTTAGATTTTCTCTTATATATATATATATATATATATATATATATATAAGAGAATATAATATGTGTGAAGGAAAATATATTACATTTGTGAAACAAAAGCTGTTAAACAAAAAAAAACATGTGAGCTTATTGCTTGCTGACAGATTTTTTTTTTAACTTTAATCTACTACCCGTGAGAAAAACATATATATATTTTTTTATTTTTTAAAACTTTTCCAACAAATCCAAGAAAAATTAGGTAAGGTTTTTATTAATAACTGTAAAGTGTTTTAAAGTAACAGGTTCTATAAAATTCTCCTCATGTTTGTGCAAAACTACAACAATGGAGGAAGTTTCGAAAACTGCAAGTTAAATATAAATAGAAATAGAAAGATTGCAAATAAATGGTAAAATGAGTCGTGCTCTTATGCATAAATGGGCATCCATTCAGGAACGGGTTTGTTTCGATACGAAATTCTTGTTAGAACAAAAATTTAAAAAAAAGATATATTTTTTGAAAAAAAAATATTTCAATGCCTGTTAATCCGTCATGTAAAATTTAAATTTTCTACAAGCATTGATTAAACAAATGTAAATGTTGCTGTTCATGAATAATTATGAAACGTATATAAAATAAACATTTATTTCACATGAAATAAAGCTGAAAAAAAAACATCTCTGTGAAATTTAGACGATGCTGAAAATTTTATTTTTACTTTAATATATTTTCTTTCCAGTTTTATCGCTTTTGACAATGTTATTTCTGAAGTATTTTCTTTTAAAAATCCCTTGTGAATAAACATATAAATAATTCAAACATTGATTATGAGATAATTAAGTATATTCAAACAGCGATTTTATCCAGAGAAATATTTGATTAACTATCATGAATAATTCTTTTGATTTTCCTAAAAATGAAGCATTTTTCAACTTTAATTACTTTCATTTTAAGCCATGTAATTATTATCTTTTTAGGTACGGCGCTATAATAATACCCAGTTTTGTAATTTCAAGGAGTATATAAGTCAGAAATGCAAAATACATTTACTACCTAATTTCATTACGGACCATAAAAATATGTTTTATTATTTTTACATGAATTTAAGCAATTTTTCTTCCTTCTTGTTTTCGACATAATGACACTCATTTCGTTGTTAATTTACTTCATATAAGCAGTTGTAAGCAATGATATATTTGAAATATGCCTACACATCTTTGTCTTCATAATATCTTAATATGAAATCAGGGTATTAAGAATGAGAACTAAAATTTATGACCATAATAAAAAAAATCATGATTTTTTTCATAATGTTTTAATTAAAACTTCGAGGCAAAATGAGTTCTTTTAAATCAAGACAGTACAATAAGTTAAATTTCTTAAATATTTTACATTTGTTTTTCCTGAAATTTAATCATTCACAATATATTTATTTATTTAATAAACAATCACCTACCCTCAATTTATCTCATCTTTGATTTCAGCTTTAAATAATTAACTAATTAAATAATAATTCAAACAAAATATTTGTTATTAATTGAACAAAAAATATTTGAAATTGAAACAAATAATTAAAATAAAAATAATAAATAATTGAAAATAAAATAATTGAAATTGAAATATTTTAACAAATTAAAATAATACTAATAGTAATTGAATAAATAATTGAAACAAAAAATGAGATTTACTTTTGTTGATTCAATAGAATTTGAGATTTTAAAATGGTTTGACTGAATCATTTGAAGAAGACACTATATTCTCAGTATAAAAATTTCGGAATCGTCTGTGAATATACAACATGCACAATCGATATGAAAAGTCACTTCGCCCAATTTTCTTTTCAGACGGTAAGTACATATTTCAAGAGCTTTTACCTTAAAAGCTAGTGCGATACTACATTTGCTGAATATCATTTCATCTAAGTGATGTTTTCTCATACCCTCGGGACTTAGCACTCTTTTGAATATTTAGAAGAAAAGTAGATTCCAACTCTTATTTCACGGACTTCTATTTCATGAGATTTTATGTTCTTGTTATCAAGCGAGTAACTGGAAATGTTATTCAGACTATGAAGCAGGAAGTAAGGTTTTTTTTCATACTTTTGAAAGTATTAGCAAATAAGTAAAATCCATACGTGCAAATATTTAAGATAAAGTCTTTTTATTTCTTTGAATTCTGATAAAGTATTTAAATATTTAATTATAGTCTCTGTATATGTTGAATTTAGTCGTGCATATTTTGTGAATATCTGACATTTTCGAAAAAGCGTTATATTCTGATTATTTTAATTCCTATGCAAGTGTATGTGGTATAATTCTTTATACGATTTATCTCATTTGAAAGTAATGTTATCTGAATAGCTAACAAAATACATGCATTTCTAAGTTACAAATAAAAACTGGCATTTCATACAAAAACAGCTTAATTTGTCATTTATAGATATCTTAACGCTATATCTCAGAGTAATATCGAAGTTCTATTATCTCTCAGATTTTATTAGAAAAAATTATACGCTTAATTAACAATTGAAGAAGCGAAGTCGTCATCAAGTAAAACATCGGCAGTTGTCTTCAGGAGATTGGCTAACAGGAGACATATATTCCCTCCCAATCATATTATTATAAAAGTCCGAAGTTTTTGATTTACTTTTTAATATGTATATTAAATAGAATCAATGAGCATGACACTTATATAATAATGCTGTTTTATTTTATTAATCTTTAATGTATTTATCCCTTGATTTAAATACATTATTACTAATGTTACATAATTCAATCTTAAAAATATCTATGCCAAGTTTTGAATTTTTATATTCAAATACAATCTTAGAAAATATAGTTATTACAGCGGTTAATTAAGAATTTTTTTTTACTTTTCATTGCTTCAATTCTAATAGCTTTCTATTAGACAAATCTTTCATCAAAAGCCATCAGAGAAATTAACTAGGAAAATGAAATTTTTGTTAGAAAAAGAAATTTCCCTCTATTTATGAGCATTTGAACCATATGCCTCATTTTTTAATTTGAAAAAAATCTTTAATTTTTAAATTATAAGGTCTCATTTCGGAATGTCTTTGATATAACTTGCTAAATTTAAAATAATTTGTGCATCTTCAGTCATACTGCAAAAATGACATCATAATATTAATATGAAGTGGGAAACAGGATTTCATGTAAATATTTCAGAAATTTGATGAAATCGCCAATAGAAAAAAATGATAAAGATTCTTACAATTTTTATGTATCTACTCATATGAAAAAAATGCTCCTTAACACGAAATCAAAATTGATATGCTGGATGAATTTATCCAAAATCTGGTACGAACCAGCAATTAAGATTTGGAAATCAAAAATAGAATTTTTTATCATGTAATTCGATACATTTTTAAAACTCTTGTTCACATACAGTGCATAGGAAGATAGGCAGCTGACATATAGCTTAAAGTAATTTAAAAACTTTGATTTACGAGATTAAAACTATCTATCAAATTTCATTCATTTAAATAGTTGCCTTTTTGCTTCATCCTATTTACACATAACCAAATATAATTCCAAACAGCTCAACTTCGAATTTTGCAAGATCTTTGTAAATTGCCTGGTTTACCAAAATCTAGACAGTAATTTTCAGTATTTTAATTTTTTTACTCTTTATGTGCGTTTATTTCAGGTAAGTAAAAATGAAAATTTCGAAAGCAATATTGATAGAAAAATCATATACCATTTTT
This sequence comes from Argiope aurantia, assembly GCA_026543865.1. NCBI lineage: Eukaryota > Metazoa > Arthropoda > Arachnida > Araneae > Araneidae > Argiope > Argiope aurantia. The sequence continues at coordinate 6,965 of JAPMOR010006756.1, forward strand.
TCTTTCGCATTAAGAATTTTTTTTATTTTTAGAATTAAGATATTTATTATTTTTATGGTTGGTCTGCAAGAAAATAATGAAACAAAGCTAAGATATGCCGTTGATTTTTTAAAGATACATTTATAGTCACATTTTTTTAAATAAAACTTTATTACTCGTTTTTACTTCAGACTTTCAGTAATAACTAATTTAACTGGAATCAACACATCATTCTGGAGCTCTCACACACGAATTCATCTCTCTGCTACTTCAGCGCCCCTTCCTCTTACTCTCACCAAATTCAACAACCATGGTGCTAGAAACATAGAAAAATAAATTCCCGCCATCAATTCTGTCGATGCGAGAAGTTGCTATAAAAATGACATACTGCAAGTGGAAAATTTCCCCCATTCCTTAGCTGGGCGTGGCAAATAACATAAAAATACGAAATAACATCATCGATAATCGAGGAACTGCAATTGATAGTTTTTGGGGGGAGGTATGAAGCTGGTCTTCGCAATTCCTGCAAGAATTGGGACGTGAAAAGTGTTCTACTTGATTTAGGTCATATGCGGAAATAAATTATAGACCCCTTATGAGGAATTGTTTTTTTAGTTGGGAAGATTATGAAATATAGATATTTTTTCCGGTGATAGAAGATCAAATTTGAGATGAGAAACATTCGCAGCATTTGGTAGATTTACTAGCATGGAGTCTCAAACCATATAGAGCTCATTATCCCATTTTTGTGCTTTTTTTAATTGAAATTACGTCAGTCTTTCGAATGCTAAAATATGTAATTTTTAACTTGGAGTGAAAATGAGCTGTGAATTATATTGAGAATTTTCAAGCATTTTAGTTTCCAAAAATACTTTGAATTGTATCTGGGAGGAGATATATTAAAAATCATGAATAAATCATACTGAAAACAAGTATTTGTTAATAATATATGTATATATATAGCACTTTTTTCTGCTTAATCTTCATAGCTTAGTCCTTTTGTAAATTAAAAGTGCAATGTCTGACTGGAGGTGAATTTCCTTTTCTTCTCATTAATCACCAATCTAATCTTAGTTTTACCTTTCATTTAAAAACTGCAACAACAAAAATTCTAATAAAGAAAATCCATAATTTATTTGTTTATTCGAAATACGCAGCTATGCTGTATCATAATTACAAGTATATTTTTCAGGATTCGATAAAAGTAAGTTAACTATTCCTGGGCAGTAATACCTCAATTTGTATTGGAATATTTTTGAAAACTCACATTACATAGGAAATGCATCATTATATAAGCACATATATCTTTTTGTTATGTAAATAATTAATTAATTGAATCATTCTATTTAAATATATTTACACCATTTCTGGAATAGCAGTGTACATTAGTCTCGTGAAATAAAGAAAAGTCAAATCTTAACTGAAACTCAAAAATTTTCCAGTTATTTATGTAATCTTATTTTACGCATAAAAGTATGGCAACAATTATGTATCATTATATAAAAAGGAAATATTTTTTTTATAAATAACTGTTGTAATTATACACAATCAATAAGAAGGTTTGATATTAATAATGAGTTTTTTAATTACTTATAATCTATTTATGATAAAATTAAGATTAAAAAAGTGTCATTGGAGATTTCGAAGCAATATTATATAGCAATGCATTCCTGCTTTATTATTTCAATAATCCTTGTATTACATCTTTAAATGAAAATAAGATAAGAAAATAAGATATTAATTTAAATATTTATATAAATTTATAGTATAAATCTACTAGACAGTAATGAAAGTAGAATGAAACCTATAATAAATATGAGTAAATATATATTTGCAAAAAAAAAAAAAAAAAACTTGAATAATTATAAATGTTAAATAAGTTGGAAGTCAGAAAATATTGACTTCATTTCCTTTTGACTAATTTTTAAGTATTGTGAGAGTTTCTATTTTTTTTTTATTTCTAAATAAAGAATCCAGAAAAAAAAATTAAATTTCAACACAACATTTTCGTTAACATATTTAGATTTTAAAGAAATTTGTTAAAAGAGATGTTTAAATATAACTTCAAAACGTAAGCAACTACATTTTTACAGAGAAACTGAATTATCATAATTCAATAAAAACTGAATATCTTAGAAAAATAGACTGGATAAATTTGAAATACTATTCGGTTAAATCATAATGCTAGGCTTTTTATCTAAATAAAGAATCATTTATCCATCTGTTGCATCAATAAGAACTTAATCCCTAAATGTAATAGTTTCGAAAGTGAATTATCGAAACTATCTTGTAGAAAATAAATCGAATAACAATCATTATTACAGAAAATAATTATTTATCCATGGTAAATACATGTATGTTAATATACCCACAGCTGATATTTTTATAAACATACTCTAATTCAAAATAATGTTAAATTTCCGAAGTGATTTTAATCAATTTAGTTATATTTATAATTCCTTGCCTCTCTCTCTCTTTTCAAAGATATGTTATTTTGAAGTTCTAAACTAACATATTATCAGTCCTTTCTGCTTCACCTCTTATAATTGCTACATTTTACAAAAAAAATTAGTTTGTTTAGCTTTCTTTACTAGTCCTGTAATAATTTAATTCTGCCTTTATATTTTTTAATAAATAAACCTTTTGTAAGATATATAAATTATTATTAATTTTCAGTACCTTAATTCCATACTGTAGCAGTTGCATTACACTTATCCTCTCTTTTGGATACTAGATGGCGATGCCTGTTTAGGCCATCCCATATGTCATCCCATAATGCATTGCGATTGTAATGAGAATGAGATGTGATGCTGAACTGTGAGCCGCGCGCGTGAATGTCTTGTCTTTGTGTTTGTTTTAAGTGTGTGAATGTGATTATTAAAGAAATGTTTCCCACAACATTCGCCCTGTTGCTTCTTGCACAGATCATAATAATCTACATACCACCACAATACTCAAAATTATTCACTGTGAAATCATATTCTCAATAATTATCAGAAATATTTTATAAATATCACCGTAAAAATCGCAACTCATATATAATAGACGAAATTGTACCCAGAGATTAAATAATCAACTAAATGAATGCTTTCAAAATTTTCAACCTATCGATATTTAATTTTCTGGAAAAGTTGAATTCGTCTTCCACCTCTTGAAATTTAATAAAAATGGAAAATAAATATAGCACACAAAGAAATCCTAGAAAAAAAAGTATTCCTCAGCAATGTCTTTTAAGAAATGTTGTTGGCATTCCTCTTTCCGAGTTTGTCAGAGTGATAAGTAAATAGGGTAATTGTGTCAGACAACTGCTCTACCTAAAGCCACCAGGGAAAGTATTGTATGGGCAGTCACAGCGGAAGAAATACTGTATCTTAACACACTTCGAGTCTTGCTTGGATGGATGGGAAGAGTTAGTCGATTAACTTTTAGCATCATTTATTTCATCGTCCGAATAGCTAAGCTGCCAACACTAGATTCCTTTACAGTATGTGCATTAAGGCATCCATCTTTTTCCTATTTATTCGAAGGGAAAAGGAAGAAAAACCTCCAGTAACGCCATAGATAAGTTATTTTAACATGAAATCCTCATTAAAATGCTTAATTGAATTGAAAATTAAATATGTAACAGCTTTTGTGTCTGAATCATATTTCTATAAGCAACGAAGAATTAAAATAGGCTATGCAGTTTCTAAAAAGAAAGGTAAATTACATTTCTACGTATTTCAAAAGTGAACTATAAGATTATTTCAAATAAATGTATGGCTTTTTATAGATATTTGTTGTTTTATGTAATTGAAATACCGAATTATTCAAGAATAATATATTTCTTATTTGAATATTTTCTCATTATTTATGCATGAGAATTTTCGTTATTCTTATTAAGTTCTAGCTGGTACCCGGCACGTAGCTGCCTCAAAATAAATAATTTTGGAACTATCGTTTGAAATTTGAAATAACTATGTTGTTTAATTAGGAATGATATAAAAAAATTATGTCTATAACCCTCGCTCAAATGCAAGCAATAAGTTGGCAAAGTTTTATTGCAATCGGAGGAACAGTACGGCAGCGAATAAAATGCGAACAAACAAAAATTCATTTTTATATATTAGATATCGATTGACAATCAGGAAAATATTATTCGGTTACATTATGAAACTCTATTGAATGATCATTGAGAATTGAATATTTAAACATCTCTTAAGGCAGCAATTCAAAGATTCATTATTTGGTAAAAAGAAGAAGAAGAAGAAAAGAAAAAAAAAACTAATGTTCAAGATAATTATTAAATTGCTATCTAAATTTTTAAACTGTGTTCAAGCTCAAAAGTATCAGTTCCGCTATGCATGCTGGATATTTGTCCACAAAATAAGCTTTCAGATTGTTTTAACATTGCATTTGTTTATGGCAAAATTGTTTTTACAATAGATATAAAACAATTAAGAATCCTAACAAGAATGTGAAAGCTCTTTATTTCGTTTATGTTCAAAACAATATTAATTTATTTGTCAGTAATCGATATTGACATCTTTTTAACCTACGAAACAGTAAATTTTTCAAATAAAATTTACAAGAAAAAAGAATAAAAAATATTTCATTTCAATTTCTGTAGTTTCTCAAGTTGTTTCAATTACAATTTTGTAAAGAAAAACTCTTTTAATTTTAGTTCTTTAAATAAAATTATCTTCAGAAGTAATTTGATATAACGATAAACTGCAATAATTTTTTTAATAAAAAATAAATAAAGCCCTAAGAATTTTTGCTTAAAAAATGAAAAAGAATTTTTTGGTAGTTATTTTCTTTTTATCGATAAATATTATATTCAATATAGACATATTTTAAAAGACTCAAAAATTTTTTGAGCAAAATTACATTGAATTCAGAGATGAAAGATTTTAGATTTGAAATATAAACAAAATTCGCATATGAATTATAAATGTTTATCACATAACATTTTATAAAACTTTTTTTTAAAAAAATATGTTGCATTCTTTACCAAATTAACCAATTAAATTTTACTTAATTGACTTGCTAATTTTATTTAATTTCAAATAATTAGTACGATCAACTAATCGTATTAATTAGTTAAAATGAATTAAATTAGATATTCATATAGTAGTCGTGGTTATTTGAAGCTTTCACTATGTAAATCCTATTTCTTTTTATAGCATTAAAATCAAAACGACGGCCTAATTTTTTAATAAATAAATAAGTGTAAACATAAGGCGATAAAAGAAGAAGCTAAAAGAATGGAAAATGCTAATCCCACATGACATATATGAAAGAAAAGAAGTTTATTGGAAATAATTCCCGTTTTATTCAATCTATAATGCATAACGTATCCTTAAAAAATTGGATTGATTATTTTCAATTTAATAAGAATAGAAATCTTCACCATGTTAATTATTTATTTTATTAATAAAAATTATAAACAGTTTTGAAAACCTCAAGTACAAAACATTGTATAATTAATTCAGTCTAGTTGTGTTTAGACATAAAAAATTAATAACACCAATTTTATTGACACCAGTTATTCGGTTGGCTATCAAAAATTTTTTTCTGAATATGTTACTAGATATGGGGAGAAATTCGAAAGATTTTATACCGACTTTTCGTGTTTAAATAAAAGGACATTAACTTCAAAAGAAAATTGTAAATGAAGTTTTATGGGTATCAAATAGACCCGTGCAGTGAGGTATCGAGAGTAATGTTTTCTAATTAGTCAGGAATATATTACATAAACATGCAGACTTATATACAAATATCTCAGTTTTTTAATGTCTCTTTTCTTATACAACAAAATAGAAATTATCAAATGTCTGCTGCCTGCCCGTTCATCAGTTATTCGATATGTCATATAACTATTTAATGCACTACTACAGATAACTAGTTTCTTTAAAGTATTATTTCTTTATTTTTTTAATTAATGATTTCTACTTCATGCAGATAGTACTCCAGCCTAAAACCCAGTTATGCCAAAAATCGCCATTGCATTATGAAACAATTTATTATTACAAAAGAGAAACTAGAAATGTAATTTCATCAGTAACACAATTCAATTAAATAAAAGAAAATCCCTGTACTTGCATTTTTTTAAATGGCAAATGAATTATTTCACACAAATAAGCATGAACATAGAAAATAATAATTCATGTATTTTGAAAATTACTTTAATACTTAATCCAATAAAATTTCAAATATAAATGGTATTGATCATTTAACGTACCATACTTAATTTTGCACGCTCCAATGTCATGCATGTCGTTGAAAAAATATTTTTCATGTTTCTAAGCTTGAGAGTCCTTGTGTTAAATTTAATGCCAGTTTTTCCATTATTGATATTTTGTGCAATTATTGCTGTCAGTATTTATCCCAAGAATTCCAATTGATAAAACTTCAGATATCAAACGAATTCAGCTCAAATATTTTGTACTATTTTTGGTTTTATTTTTACTTTTCAGATTATCATAATTATTGCTGTTCTCAATGTGACATTGACTAGAATTTTGATCGTATAATATTCAGCATGGAAGGCCAGCTATGCAGGATTGCAGATAGATTTAGGATCTTTTCGCAATTTCCTTTTGATTCTGCTGAAAAATAAAATCTGAACTACTTTAATCAGGAAAGGAATCAAAATTCGACTAAGCGAAATATTTTGACTTTACTTCATCTTAAACATTATAAAATTAAATGTCTACTCGAAGAAGAAAAGGAATCATAATGAGCATAATTAAATCAGGATGATGAAATAATTGGCATTATATATATAAAATGTTCGGGACTGTTTACTTTATGAAAACATTTAATTTACTATCCCACGTTACTACTATTAAATAAATGGAAACCAAAATTATAACACAAATTATAAATAGAATACAAAATTATAATTAATAATTACTCATATTGCTTATTTTGTATTTTATGTAAAATGATGTTAAAAAATTCGTTAGATTAGAAATTATTAGAATTTAGATTTATAATAAATTTTACACATTAATATTTAATGGTTTTTATTAAAATTGAATTTTAGAATCAGATTGAAAAACCATCCAGACATCCAAAACGGAATATCTTTCTCCGTTTTATTCAAATGACATATAGCTTAACAAGATTTATTGGTTCAAATTCAAATCGATTAACTGAATCTCTTTTTATTTCAACCGTCCAAAAAAGATGAGCAGGCTATAAACATGACAATTTTGTTATTTTTTGTCCGTGAATCTCATGCCTCATTAAAAGAAATTACCTCTATCTGAAACACAAAGACTAAAAGATTCCATGAAAAGCAATTACTACAATAATACATAAGTAATACTGTAAGGACAATAGTAAATAATATCATTTCGTTATATCGTGCTACATAACTTGTAAATACAATGCTATCCTGACATTTGCCATAATATTAGCAACATTTACAGATATCAAATGTTTAACTTTAAACAACATATACATATAGACTATGTCAGTTCACAAATCACTTGGCTTAGAGCATTCAAATAAATAATGTGTGTAAGAATAGTAATAGTATATATTGCAAATGTTAGAAAGATATATAAGAATATTTTCTGTAAGTAATAAAAGATTTTACAAACGGCATTCAACATCTATTTTTCACTAGTGATTTTCTGTGACCTTATTAGAATTTGTCTGAATACTTTTAGTCGAATAGGCAATGCTCCTAGAAATATGGATTTTGTGCTTATTTATTCTTATATTAACATTGTATTGTTTATCTTCCCATGTTTACTAAGTTTTCAAAGTTCCGTTCGCACCAATACAGTAAATAATCCATTAAGTGTGGAATCCATTTGTGTCTGTCAAAAACAAAACAGCGATGTTAAAAAGTATAGAATATCGATTTATTTATTCGCGTATAACCGTCCATCTTATATTTCGAAAAACGAATAGACTCTCTTGATATTTTTCCATGTTTGCAAAGTTTTTCTCAGTTCCATTCACAGAAAATAGTGGATAATCCATTAAGTGTGATACAAGACCACTTGAATTATATACTTCTGTCTGTCACGTTCTCTTCCAAAAAACCGGCGGGTCTTCCATTAGATCCCGCGAGCTTAAATACTCTCGCATAAAATGTCAGAATATCCAGAAAACTACTTGACAAATGACTCTAAGCCGAACAACCTACGTTTACAAGAAATGCGAGTAGGGAAGAAAAAAAATAGTCGCATAATCCTCCCTCACTTAAGCCCTCACAGCAAATAGAACATCTACCATAAGCTTGCGAAACGATGAAGATGAAAACGATACGCACGATCGATTAAGTCGGCTGTAGCGTTACTGGACACGATCCAATCTTCTTACACTTCGTAGATCAAGGCAAGATAAGCTCATACCGAAGGATTTTGTCGTTCCAACCGGAAACATTTGATGAAGTAACCGAGGGAATTTAGTTATTTCCAGCCGGGACCAATGAGATTCGCTAAGTTAACTTATTTGTATGACATTATCGGGTTGATCAACGAGATTTTGCGTTATCGAACCGAACGTAAATGTGATAAATATTACGAGGAAATAACAAATCAACAGCAATTTATTTTGCCGTTGAATTAGTCATTTGTAAATTGGATAACATAATCACCAATCATTTGTATCGGTTAATTATTATCTTAAAAAATAAGATTTACGTAAAAGAATCTGGTGCTAGTATATTAATGATCATAAGAAAAATAACAATTGAAAAAAAAGCTCATTTAATTTTGTTGATTAATTCAGGTTGAAATTCAGGCAGATTTCCCATTTATACGTCTTCTTGTCTATGTGAGTATTTGACTTATAGGTAGCAGATCAATGCAGTTTAGGGTACTCGAAACATGGTTGTGACTGCCATCTCTAGAGGAGATAGATTAACTTATCATACATAATCATATTAGAAAGATCAGTAAAATAGAACCAAGTAAACAAAAATAAATAAATAAATATAATTGAATAAATATAAAAGTGTTCATTTTTTGCTGCTGAACAAAGTACGTTTATAAATGCACATAATTAAGTTTTATACAATATTCAAAAGTGAGGGCTTTCCATAGACAGAATTGAAGAGCACAAGCCAATAAGTTAGACTACACGGATGCGACCAAAAATAATAAAAGCTAGAGTGAATTTTTCTCTTAGCAATAAAATTTATTTCTCTCTTTAGTGTTGAAATAAGAGAATTAATAAAATCGAATAAAATATCTGTTTGGAATTTGTACTACAATCAATACTTGAATTAAAATTAAAATGTAGATTACTGTGGCCGTTAATATATTTCATAATTCAAGAATAATAAAAACGATTCTACTCTAAGGAATTGATATTGAACTGTAAAATTTACTGCAGTTAGATAATTATTTTATAGCTATTGTATTTTTACTAAATAATATAAATTATATTGCAAAATCGTATCTTAAAAGTAAAATTATTTGTAGTTTAAAAATAAAAAGGAAAGATGATTTTACTGATGAAATCGGACGATGTATAAAGAGTCTATAGTGATCTACAAAGATTTTCTTTTACTCCTAAAATATCTTGAAGAATCAGAAAATTTTCCTTTGAATTATAAGGAATAAATGAAACCCAACGTCTAATTTTTTATTTTTTATTTTACAGAACTTGTGTATAACCAACGATAAATAAGCTGATATGGAGAATGTCTTCAGAATATGCAGTTGTTTCCATACGTTTTATGTATTTACATAATGTTCTACACTCATGTCCATAAATTAGAGATATTGCAAGTTCAGGAAAAGAAAGAGTCAGAAGCAAAACAAATGTTATTTATTCGTAAAGCCTATTTATTAAACAAAAGGTAAAGAGCAAAAAAGATGCTATATGTTTGATATCATTAAAAAAAATTGTGATTTTTTGCTCCCTAGAACAAATTAAAAAAAAACTATTTACAAAAACCAATATTACATGGTTGGTATGATGGTTAATACATAGTATGTCTCCCAGACTACGCAATACAGTCCGTACAACGCCTAGGGATGCTGAGTATCAAATTATCGATCTGATCTAGGGGAATATTACACCACTCATCAAGCAATGCTCTCCGAATTCAGGTAGACATGTAGGAAGTGGTTGACGGGCTGCAACTCGTCGACCAAGAATGTCCCACACATGCTCTACTGGATTCAAGTCCGATGGGAATGCTGGCCAGTCCATACGGGTGATATCCTCGGATCGAAGACATTCATTTACGGTATTTTCACGGTGAGAACGGGCGTTGTCATCCATAAACATGAACCCATAGCACCCAGAAACAAACGTATATGTTATTCCAGAATATCGTCCCTATAAATTTGGCTTGTTATGATTCCAATTTGAACATGCAGATGAGTTCTGGGACCCAGAATAATTCCTCCCCAAACGAGCAATCCTGCACCTCAGTAACGGTGTCGTTCAGTGATGTTGTCTTGGTGGTAACGGGTACCTGGCGCTCTTCATATGAAAGTCCGAGGAGAATCAGACTGCAAATTAAATCTGGACTCATTGGAAAACATCACACAAGCCCACTGTTGAGGTGTCCACATTTCATGCTCTCTACTCCAGGCTAATCGCAGGCGAGTGAGTTGCAGTACGTGGAACACATCTGACAGGTCTACGAGCATATAGACCAATCTGCCCTAAGCACACGGTCGGCCTTGAAACTGTCGTACCAGTGGCTGAAGAAAGCTGACGATACAGGTCTAATTCTGTGCTCCGTCTGTTTCTTTTGGCAGTAACTGCCAAATACCGGTCCTCTTTGGCTTTGTAACTCGGGGGCGACCTGTTCTGTAACGTGTACTCACATCATCATTATCTTGCCAAAGCCTGGAGATGACACTCTTTAAGATTACAAGTTCCTCGGATACTTCCAGCTGGGTCCGCCCACATTCCAGACAACCGATAATTCTACTAAGTAAAAAATCATATAAATGCGTCATTTGTGTCATAACTATGCGGGTATTGCACTGAAAGGCTTATAAATCTCTTGTGAACAATTTTACATCTTTGCCTGTCTTCCTTATACATCACTCTCCTACACTCTCGTAATTTTGACGTACTATCGGTATCATCTGGTGGCTTCCTGCTATTTGCATATGATTTTTGAAGATGCGTGTAGTCGTTTTACGGGTGATATATGTATTTTAGAGTTCGATTTCCACGTGACTCTGAATGTTCTTTAATTTATGGACAAGAGTGTAATTACAGTAATAATGATGGTAATTACAGAATTTTTTAAAACATTTTTATCATAATAAATTTAATTCCGTTTCAAATTTCGAAAAAAAAATTCTTCATTAAGGATTGCTTACACAATCTTTAAGCTGATGAGTAAGTTTAAATTTTATGCAAGAAATGCTATCTTGAATCTTCTCTTGCAAGAACATTATTGTCTTTTCTTAAATGTCAAAACATTTAAAAAAAGAACTGTTAACCATATATAGTTGAAAAAATATTATCCTTTAATTCGAAATAAATGTAACTATAAATCATTTAATCATGATATCGAACTTTTCCACCGTGTTTTCGGCTTCGGGTAAAGCAGATGTCAGGTTGAAAACTCAATTCCTAAATGATAACTCGTGTACATGTGCTGTATGTATGTGGAGTCTGTTCGTCTCCTGCGACGGTCAAGAAATTTAAAGAAGGGTAAGTGTCATAACTTCGATTTTCATCTTCTGGTGACGGTTGAAATCTCCAGATATTTTTCTATATAGTCTACGTTTTTCTCAAAACCAAAATGTAAATATAACAAAATTCGAAACTAAGCGAATTGAATTTGATGCAGAATTCGTTTTACGCCATCATTACATTGAATATCCTCGAAATAAATAGAAACATTTTTATTTATATAGTATAGTAGGTCAAACAGAAAAAAAAATTATTTCTTAAAGTAATGACAATGATATCATAATGACTAACCCTGAAATGATAAGGATTTGCATTAAGTTATCGATACTTCCTTACTTTTGCCTATAATGGAATGTTTGAAAATAAAATGTTCATTCAAATTTTACTCTCTTTATTTGATATTGGTTAAATTTACTAAGTCTGATAACGAGTATCAGTACTGAATCTTTTTAATGTGTCTTCAGTTTAGCAATTCAGAGAGTTTTATTTCAGCAAATTCAATGCACTTATTTAAATTCTAAACATTATTTATAAAATAATATAATTAAGCTAACAATCAAATTTCTATGCGCCTAAAATTTCAAATGACTACATTAATGAATTCTAAAATGTATAAAGTATAAATACTTACGAAAATTTTCTTTATAATTGGAAAGATTCATTTTCAGTATGTTTCCATTTTATATTTTTTGATCAACGATTTAAGTGAAACGTGCTCAAGACTTTATCATAAATGATTTCAATTTAATCATAAATTTTCATCCTTAATAGTTAAATAAACATAAATTTCTATATTTTATCACGAAAGAAAGTGCATGTTCCGAAATTTTACTCTTAAGGATATGAATCTTTTCCTTTCCATCGAATGAGAACCATAACCATTTCATATCTGACGCAGGAAAAAAAAATCACCTACCTTTATTATTGATTTAGTCGCTTTTTGAAAAATGAATATTCAGAAAAAGAAATACTGTAATATTTTCAGACAGATTAAGAAATGGAGATCAAAATAGAATTTTGTTAACAAAATTAATTTTTTTTGACAATGAGTTTTTTTGTAAATTCTTGTTCCTATAATGTTTAGCATGGTTCTGCCCTAAATTCTTTTTTTATCATCTAAGAAAAATTTTGGATTCCTTAGAAAATAATTTGTTTTATAAAAAAAAATCAAAATAAAATGCAGTAAAAGTAGCGAAATATGCCATAAAAAAGATAAAGGAAATGGGTACAATTTGATAGATTGTGTAAAAGAGATTTTAATAAACCCTGGGAAAAATTCATTCTTTTAGTAATGAAGGATGTTCTTGCTTCTTAAATTCTGAACAAACTAGAAATAACAGAATCTAAGAAATCAGTTATGAAGTAGCGATAAAATGATAATGCTAATTATGCTAAAATTGATTGATTTAGTTATCAGCATTTCTATATTGATTATATGAGGGCAGAGATAACGAAACGATAAATATATTATATTAGAATGGAAAAAATACTACCATTTCCTGGATAATGACAGATTTAACTTTTCTTTATAAATCGATGCAACACAATTTACTTAAATGCAAGCAATTCCTTCCTTTTTAATTATGATTAAACACTTTAAATATTTTACCTACATCTCATGATCGTTAATCAACTTAAGCGATCATTATGCTTAATAAAACAAGGAATGCACATGAACACACTACTTAATTATTCTCCTTATTGAAATGTGCGATAAGAAATAATATCGTAGTTTAATTTTTCTGAATTTGAATTAAGACAAATAGTTTCAAAGTAAATGAATTCTTCATTTCTTTGAATAATCATTCATTTCGTAGCAAATATGAGTTGCATGTCATTCTGTCTAATCGTTTCTTACCCACTGTGCGTTATTTCAAAAATTCCATTACAAAAAATTAGTAAAATTGAAGAGTAGCTCTTAAATCGATAGATTTTCTTAAACATGTCGACATGAAGCATCATAACAGAAACTTGCTACAAACTAATGGGAATTACCAATTTTGTAAGAAATGAAAGAAGAAAAATTAGATAAAATATTGTCATGTAGAACTATAGTATAGAACTCAAAGACACACACGAGAGGTAGAGCTAAACCAATTTACTAACTCAACTCAGAACTAGGAATATAGTGACTGACAAATCTTCTGCTTTTATATAAGCAGAGAAAGTTCCAGAATACTCTTCTGGACACAGTAAGAAAAGTTCAGAACACTTGTCTGGTAAACGAAAGAAATGTCCAGTACCTTCGGGAACATGAAATAAAGGAAAACATAAAAACAAGGAATTAAGTATTTACATATACTACTAATCGCATTGTCTCTAGCGGGATTCGAACCCAGGTCTCTTGATCACGAGACCAGTGCCATGACCATTCGTCCAGGTAGATTCGACTGTCTTTCTTCAATGCGGCAATATTTATGCTCATCAAATCTTATAATCAAAGGTAATCTATATTGTTAAATTATAATTTAACTTTATCGTAAAATTGTTCCTCGTAAAAGTTAGAATTCCACCTTTGGCCCTTTATTTGCTACTAGAATTAATTGATGAAAATATGAATTGAAAGTTGTTTTTCAGCAACAATAAAATGATAGAAATATGATATATTAAAATACAATGAAGTGAATATAGCATTGAAACTTTTTGTTGCACTGTTAGTTTAATAAAAATTTGAATTTGATATGTTGTTTTCCCTTTTCTAAATTTTCATTAAAACAGAAAGTTCAGCGTCCAAAATTATAATAAAATTTCAGCGCTATTTAAGTGTTTTATGCTTGAAATATATTCTTACAAGCATTGTGTATATGGCATTTTAAGCAGTGAATTCTCAAATATATTATAATTATTAACTTGGCCATAATCAAATATATTTCCAATAAGTTTTATTTCTTAATTAATGACGGAATTTAAAATAACTCATAAAAGTATGCATGGTTTTGCAATTCTATAAACGGAATAACAATAAGTAGAAAAGGATTCATCTCACATTCACATCATATGCAACAGCAGGGTGAAAATTTAAAAGAGATTTCTAAACATGATTCGGAACACATTTAATATGTAATCGAAATGAAAAAGTGAGTAATCCGGATTAATTTTGCGGTCTATCATCCGCATGGCAAGATGTCTTGTTTTCGTAGTGGATTATCTTCCGAAGAAATTTATCTTTCTCGTTAGTTGATGACAAATACGAAGAATAACGGCGGGCAGAATCTGCAATGCTGTGATAAGAACGATGAGCAAATATCGTTGAGATGTGTTTCTTTCTTCTTAAGGGCAGAGGTAATCTTGCCCTAGTAAGGCTTTTAATTGATTTCCTTTCTCTTTTTTATTTAATCTATCATCTCTTGTTAAAAGTTATTGATTGAAACTCTATTTTGGTTGTTTTTATTGGGTTTCACCAATTTCTAGTTTTTGAAATTGTTTGGTATTATTTCTCTACAAGGAAGACAAAATTAATGACTTATCAAATAGTTATTGCAAATACTTATACTCAATGCTTTTCTTTCCCTTAAGTTTTTTTCCCTCCCTTTAAATTAGAAAAAGGATCCAAATTTTCCTTTTTAACTTTCTTTTATATATAAAGTGAAAGTATTGTAATCGTACAAAAATTCGAACTCGAGATTTTAACGAAGCTACATGTTGCAGACACCATGAGTCCAATAAAACACATTTTCGAAACTATGCTTGTATGTGAATTCGTAACTCAAAACCGCTTTAAGCTAGACAGATGGCATTTGGATATGACAATTCCGCTTATTTTATATATTTGTATCAAATTTTTAATACCAAATTTGTATTTGTATCAAGTTTTTAATATCAAATTTTCAACTGTATATATTCAGAAAAATGCCTGAGTGTTCGGTTCCCCGAGGGCAATGCGATGACCATAAAATGTAAAAATCTAGTAGAATAAAATTTGCAGCAATGTTAAGAATCTAAAATGTAGATTCACATCAAATTTGTATGAAATCTGCCAACTCTCATATCTCATGATAATTCAAAAGCATAACGACTTAAGTAAATAAAATTTCATTCACAATTTTAGCATCTAAAGTGCAAATTCACAGCACATTTTGAGCTAGATATGTTAGAGTTGATCGTCTGTCGGTCTGCATGTAAACGCAATGATTAAATAGAAGAATTTTGGTATTTGACCTTGTTGTAATTCTAAACTAAATTTTGGTTTCAATCGGCCGGAAAGAAAGTGTCCAAAATGTATTTTTAGTTTTCCGGTTTTTGTATATTAACCGCATTCCAGTGATGAAAAGCTAAAATGTCAAAGGTTCTTCTCCAAATTCACGACAAAAAATCTACATTTTATGAAAATCGTTCTTTTATGAATGGGACTCTGAAAATAAATAAGCAAAAACGGCTAAAATCGTATTGGAATTTAAGCCACAGACTAATACAAAAGAAATCAATCATTGTATTGAGCATTGAAAAGCTAAAAGGATAAATAAAAAAATATTCCATCCCTTTATAAAAGTCAACCTTTAAAGTACTTTTTTGCGTTCAAGTCAAAAAACAAAGCATCTGCAGTTGAAGGTTTGAATTGTTTTGTCAACTTTTTGAAGATAACAGCTGATAAATGCATTTTTAATTAATTGCCCCTGATTCTGTCCTAGAAATAATTAAATTAATTACACATATTATTTTTCTACAAAAAACGGCATGATGTTAATTACATTTTATCTTATTACAAATTATAGTTAAATGATTCCACCCATTTGGAAGTTAGATTTATTTTAGTTACATCATTTCTCAAAGCTCTCAAACTCTACAACTAGTTTTGAATCTCTATATTTGAGTCAAGACCTTTAAAATATATATAATTTGCAATTAAATCTTGAAATTATATTAAAATGTATTTGCATTTGTGGCGAGGCCTTTTAAGTAAAGCGGATTACTGTCACGGATACTTCAAGTACTTTCCTTACTATCAAGCACGGTGAATTTCATAATTTATTTCTGTAAAGTATTTCCAAGCTTTAAAGCAAACTTTACGAAGGAGCTTTACTGAATTAGACAAAGCTTAAATTCTTAATTAAAAGCGATTTAATAATTTTCACTTCTAAATTATAAATGTGAAAATATTTTCATAATTTCGATGCAAATTATGTGAATGACTGTTTCAAGAAAATATAGTTTTAGTCCTCTAATTAGATATTCTGCTGAAAAAAATTAAAATATCGAAATTTACCTCAAAAATCACGAATAAAATGTTAATTACATTTATTTATGTTAAAGATACACATATATTTAATAACATTGTTATTTTTCATGCTATTTCAGCTGTTTTCTTGGCTAATTGTTACCTGCATGGAATTACACTGTATTCAACGTGCTAACAACTTAAAATTTGCATTCAGCATATCTGATTATTTATATCAGGCTTTTCAATTTGTGTTATTTTCGATTGAATTTTTCATAACATTTACAACCATGGAACGCTTAGATTTCTTTTAAAATGGCATGCAACCGAAATCTATTACACAAAGTTTTAATTATACATTATTTTAAGTTTATACAAAGTTTTAATTATACATAATTAAGAATTCTCAAAATTATTTTACATGTTTCAAAATTTTTATTTAAGATGGGTTGATTTATACGACTGATGGGAAAAAAATCGATTAAATTGTTGAGTGTTTGACTATGAATTGTATCTTCCGATACAACCACTGAGTACTTTTATCGTTGTTAATTATGTTATAGAATGTATGAATGTCGAAGGACATTCATTACATTCTTCGTATTTTCTACAATGGTATTAAATGCAGAATTCATTTAGTTAACAGGAGTCACATCTTTTGAAGATAATCTAATTCAATAGAGATGTAGAATAAGATTTTAATAAATGAATGAGTCATATTATTTAAGATATGTGGGAAAATGCTTTTACATGACGAGAAATTGTTTTTGTAAATAATTTCCTCTGCTACTTGTCAGATGACCAATATTCTGAAATTTGCATTTCATATGCATCGTTGGCACGAAAATATATACAAAATATGCACGATATTTTTTGAAAATATGACAAATATTTTCATAATTAAAATTTAATCTCTTGTTTTCAAATAGAAAACGCAAAAGCAAGAAACGTTTAAAACGTTTAAAGGTGAAATTCAAATTTAGAAATTTTAAAATATAGCCCAACTTTTTAAGAAAATACATAAAAATAATTACATTATATTTGCATTTAATAGAAAACTACACCTAATTCTCTTTCCTGACATACAGATTCGATCAATAAATAATGTTATAGGAAAAAATAAATATTGAATGATTTTAAGAAAGAGAAAAATGTCTAATAATTCGAATTATATAAATAAATGTAGAATTTCAAATCTTTTGTCATAAGTGCATTACTTTATATTAAAATGAAATGAAATTTCAAGACAAGTAAGTTTAAGAAATTATATTTGACATATTTGTTACATTGTAAATCTTAGTTCTTATTGAAAATGGATTTAAAATATAGGGAATTAAATCTAATGAATTATATATAAAGCACTAAGATAGTGCTGGTGGAAAGGTAAAAATTCATGAAAAGATGAAGAAAATAAAAAGGATTAATTCTCACAGACATTTTAAGTAAAATATTGTGTGTCAGACACGTATTACAAGTACGGACAAAAAAAAGGAAATATTGTTTCTGCCTGTGATTTTAAATTATAATGACAGTTTGAATAACAAGATTAGAAATTGATGAAAATTTACAATTACATGGGCTATTCTAAAGCTTAAGAGATTTTTAAATATACAAAATTCATTCATTAAATAAATAAAATTCAAAGAAAGGAGTAAATTTCACTTTTTATTAGCCTAAGTTAAATTGACATCGTTTTGAATAAAATATCCATTTTGATACAAAATATATATCAACAAGCAATAAACATCTGCTGTATACTAAAGTTGAGATTGCGGGTGCTTGTGAAGGAGATAAGAAGTCTCTATATTTCTAACTGATCAATAATAGGATTTTGCTTTGTATTTATATTTAGCAAACATGTAAATTTAGCACTTCTATTTATTATTTTTGAAATCAGCTATAAACATTGATTACTTTTCTAAAATGTACATTTGCAGGTCTGTTTATGATTTTTTTATTCTGGTTTCCTGAAATAAAATCTTTATTTTAATGGTATTTGATTTCGTGTGCAAATATTTCAGTGTGAAACTTTTGATTATGATCAGATTTTTTTTATCAAATCATTCAGTAGACGCTTTTAAATGAGTCATCTTTTAGTTTGGTTATTCAATAATTCGGTATTAATCAGCTTACTCAAATTCGGAATTTTTAGGTTAGATTGTTGTCTTTAATAACTGTGATCAAGATCTAAACCTTTTGATAATGGTCGAAGTTGGATGAAAGATTTTAAGAAGTTAGCTATGTACTGTTCTAGAGATATGGAAATCTTGCAAGGAGTTATTGATTGGACTGAAATTGACAAAACTTCTCCCTGCTTTAAGAAACTAAATTACGAAGATATTATTTAAAGTTTTGCTAAAACACACAAGAATTCCATGTATAAAAAGTGAAATAAAATGAATAAGGAAAATGGCAGATGAAATTAAAGAGACTCGTGTAAACATCTTTTTGCAATAAAAACATTTATAAACTTTTTCGAATGCAATAAAAGCTTCAAACTACAAATGTATAAATTCGTTCTCATTTCGGAAGAATGTTTTGTAGAAGAAATCATAAATGCAATATGATAGCAGAGACTTCTCAAATTATTCCAGTTATATATTTTTTTCTTCCGAAAAGCAACTTGTTGATATTCTATTGACTTTCACCAATTTGACGTTTAGTTTAAAAAACTTTTACTACTTAACTATTTTAAAAAACAAAATTATAATCTCTGCAAAAAAATATTTCGGTAATCGTTACTTTTTAAGTACGTAGATAAATATTAATCGTATTTTTGAAAGAGATTAGCTGTTGTAAAAATTTTTTTAGTAGTCAAACACTTAAATAAGTATAACTTTATAGCTTTTATTTTATCAAAGCATATACTTATATGAAGTTTGAATAATTTGAAATTCGTATTTAAAATATTATTTAAAGCTTATTTATTTTTCTAATATTTAATAATTTATTGTTTTTAATTAAAAAAATAATTGATTTTTTCCCTTTTATAAAATTGCAAACATTTTTTTTTCTCTTCCTCTTTCTTGCTTTTTGGTGCACTGCATGAGTATTAAATTTGAAACTTTGCTTGTGATTAACTTGCGTCTGTATCTACTAATAAATATTTACATTTTATAATAGCAAGTCTTTTTGTTTTTAGTTTTAGGATAGTAAATATAACAAAAAACCTTTCAGTCAGTGTATACTTTACTGTTTATGCATGTTTTAAAATGTATGTAATTGAATTTAAAATGAAATAATATTCAGATATTTGCATTATGAGCAAAGTAAATTAAAATTTCCCTATTTATAATTGATTCTGAGAGTTATGAGCAAGATGAAACAATTTCTAATTATGAGAGCAAACAACATGCTCCAATTATTTACTAATTAAACTGAGTATCAGAGTTAAGAGATATTTGGCGTTCTTTGTAAACATGTTTCATTTGTTTAAATATATGTTTCATTTAGAAAATTAAAAACAAAAGATTATTCATCGCTTTTCTTAAATGAGTTGTGACAGTTGAGAGAAATGCATTTGATAATACAAACAATTTCATTTTAATTCTCTTAAAATTTATTCTCGGCAAAATCAGTGAAGAATTTGAAAATATTTGTTTTTATGAATATTAATTTCATATCGATAATTTAAAGAATTCCTGATAATTTATTGCTATACTGGTTACAATGATACATTTCGGAACTGAACACATTCTGCGCTTTTTAATTTTATTAAATTAGAATAAGTATTAGTTAATTTTGACTTATAGAAAGTTTTTATGATTAATGTATAGTTAGTTTATATAATTTAACTCTATTTACTAATTTTTTAAAAATTGTTATTTAGTTTGATATTCTTCATATTTATAAAGACAATATTTTCATTCTATTTTTCACTAGTTCCCTAATCTGTTAGACTGCTGAAACTTTGAAACCCAATACGTTTTCGATATTACTTTTATAATAATTTTAAAAATAATAATAAGTCAATCGTATATTTTTTTATTAAATTTTGAAAATATATTATTTATCCAATAATTTTATAAAATACCCTTTTAAGTTTCAGTTATATTAATGTCCCATTTTAAAGCAACACTAGAGTCCTCGTCCTTTTGAACTGCGGTCAGATGACAACTTGAGCTGGAACCCCCTCTCCAAGCTCCCATATCACACCAGCGCTTAGCGTGCATCAGTCCGGCTTACACGGCGGTTTTTCCGTGCAGTCGGGTCTCGAACCTAAAACTCTCCGACTCCGAAGCCGAGACCTTACCACCAGGTCATCCCTAGAGGCCTACCATTACGAGTCATTAATATTCAGAACATTAAAAAATAATAAATTTAATAGTAAAACAGTGGAGTTTTAATTAAAATTGAGAATTCTACTTTCTAATGCAGCTAATAAAAAATGCGTTTTTAAAAATAGTATTTTTTTAAATATCAACAGACTAAGCACTCCACAAACAAACATCCGAAAGATTTACTACGATGATTTTTATTCTAAGCTTATGTTGAATGTAGTTTATCAAAATGTTTATATCTACTGAGTCTGGGTTATTTTTCTTGGAAACTGTGTAAAAAGCTTTTCACTTTTATCTTTTTTTTTTATCTGAGAGGATGAAGTCTTTTATGTGTATCTGTTGGTGCGCAAAATCGCGGATTCCAGCTCAACACAGCTCTTGCCTCATCTTGAAGGCACTAGACAATATCCAGGCAAACAGACTCCGGCCTTATTTGCAGTTGACTTCGCACACAAAGGCTTTATTGCTTTCTCCGGAGTATTTGTGTTCCAATTTCTTTTCAGAGCTCCCAGGTAGGATTTTCGCGCCCCGAGTTATCGAAGGATCCTTTGAAAGGCGAAAAAAAATCTTAAGATAAATAAACAAAAAATTTGGAAAGGAATTCAAAATGCTCACGCCTAATAAGAAAAATAAAAATGGTGAAAAATAAAGCATAAAATGCCAAGTATGCAGAATTTTACTTAAGATTTCTTCCTTCCAGACGAGAAGTTCCATCTGATGTTGTTTGGTGTCAAAGGTGCAATAAAAGTCTTATCCGAAATATATTTTTTTTCAGTATGATAAACATTTATATAAAACCTATGCGAATCCGTTTTCCTATTTTTGCGAATAATAGTGATAGTCATAGGATTGAAAGCCGGTTACGCAGGAATTTAGATTCGAGATCAGGTTTTTCACAATGTTGTGTTGCTCCTATGTCTCACGAATGTTAGAACTGATGTCTCAGTTCAGACATCCTCTGGCTGTTGGAGAAAGAAGTGTATTTTGGATGAAAGTTTTGTACAGGGTTAGAGTTCAAAACTTTAAAGCATTTTATTCATAAATAATGCAACAACATTCTTAAGTTAATCTATTGGATTGATTAAACAACATTTACTTGAAGGATGTTTTCGTCATGACACGAGAATATGAAATCCACCAGATGCTTTTGGGTAAGTCTAGAAATACGCACTAATATAAATAATAGTTATTAGTTAAAGTGATATCCAAGACTTCAGTCTTTCAAATTTTCATGCTGAAAATGCTGTTGTTACTTATGGCACTTTACAAACCCGCTAATGAACCCGATTTAAGCCGAGTGAATGTAGCTTCTGAGAGTCAAGACCCCTGAATACCCGAGGGTAGAAGGACTTCTACCTCATACGAAGATGACGCGCAGACATTTGCTTGGACAACCCCTTTATATAGCGAGGGGAAGGGGGGATCTTTCACACATCTCCCAGATAGAACGCAGGGTTGAGAACAACCATGCCCGAAAGAGGACTTGAAAACGGGACGACTACATCACGGGAAAGAAGCGCTACCCCTAGGCCAGGTCACCGTCTCACATTCAAAATACTATGCTTCATCACAGTAAATGAAAATTTAAAGTAAATGCTCATAATTTTAAGAAATTTGCTTTCGCTTTCACTTTTTTTAACAATATTGATTAACTGTGTGAAAGAACACAAATATGTTTTATGATTTCATGTTTGCAAGAAATGAGACATCCTATTTAAAAATTGCTTTTTCATTCTTGATTATAATTTTCTGTAACATTTAATCCGTACATTTGCTTGTGATAAATAATACAGCTGCATGAGCTATTATTATTAACCGTATAATAAACAAATGTTACCTTATTTCAGGAAAAAAAATTATTATCATTTTTTAAACTAAAATATGAAGCTGTGTATTCTGTTAATCCCAAAATCTTTATGCATTCGTATTAATATAAAAGGTACGGATAGGATCGTGGGAAAGGAAAATTTTGAAATTTCATTTTTATTTATTTAAAAACATTATAAAATGATAAGGTAGAAATAATAAGAAATTCTCTTTAATTTATACTGATACACATTCTTGTAATTTTTGTCGAAATTGTTGCTGTAATACAAGATTTTTTTATCATCAAACTATTTCCCTTATCTGCATTAATGGATATAAGATGCGTGATTGAAAATTCCATTTCATGCGATTTCAATCTGTACCTGAAACTTTAAATTCAATTAATCAACTCAAAATGGAATGTTCATTTTAATTTCTTTAAGATAAATGCCTCTGTTAATTCAATAAATCTATTATTCAAAATTTATTTTTATATATATAAAAAAACCTATGTAGAATTAATGAAAAGTCAAAGACTGCTCAATATCGTATAAACTTCTTCCTTTGAAATTATTAATCTCGTACGAACTGATAAAAAACAAATTTACTCTTAAAATAATTTCCTATAAGTTTTAATATACCCGAGACGTATAAACCTAATTCCCACTTTCAATATTAAAAAATATATATATATATATCTCACATTTTTTTTTGTCTGCCTGCGATATTATTTCTTCTCTGTATAATCTTTTCACATAATACTTGACAAGGAAAAAATATTATATATAGTACTAAAATTTTATGCTTCCAGTTCGGAGCCACCATTCAAATTTTTTTTTTCAAATCTTTTGAAGAAGAATATAACAAGGATAAAAAAAGAAATATTCTACAAGTTTGCTTCATTCAATTATTTTAAATATCTTCCTTATGTTTAGTCCTGCTAAAAAAATATTAAAGAATGTATTTACTGCGAAAATATTTTTAATTTTGTAATTGCTTTAAAAAAGACAAAAATAAATAATGCTCATAATTGCCAGTTAAAAATCTTCAAATTACTGCAAAACATTTAAAAAAAATCTCTGGAGAATATTAGCTATTAAATACTTTTAGGTGTAATATTTTATGGAGTAATAATTTAACATTCTATTTATCTAAAATATATTTCGAAAGTTTCTATGTATAAATATTATATAAATATAGAAATGTATTCGAAAAGCTTGAAGTAAAATTCAATTTACATTTATAACAAAATAATCATCAACATTTTCTAATTATCAAATAACAAAACATCAAATAGTTGAACTAAAATCAAATATAGCATAGTTAACATCAAGTAGTAAAATTGGATAAATTTGACAATCGATTTACAGAAAAATGGTTGCTGTTGTGTGCAGCATTAAATTAAAACACTTAAAAAAATTACAAAATTACAGAAAAATTACAGCCTGAGATTCTCTAAAATTAAAAAAAAATCTTTTAATTACACAAAACAATGAAATTTGAAAGAAAATAAATCAGAAATATTTAATATTAGTATAAAGACCCATAGAAATAGAGCAAGTAAAACATTTTTCGGTGTTCAAGAAATACAATGAATGTGATGAGTGATGTCTTCAAGAAATACAATGTGAAAAATACCGAATTTTTTTTAAAAGAATCAAAGAGAATTCAAAAATAAAATTATCTATAATCTCTGGATTATTTTTTATAATATAAAAATCAGTTCAAAATTCTCAAGAAAGGACGAAAAATTCAGCAAGCAAATTCAGAAAATACTTCAAAAATAAGAGCATTTGTCAATGTTACCCTAGATGGAATCTGGTTCTTATTTCTAATACATCAGGTTTTAGGGACTGGCTATTATAATGACCTCTTAGATGCATTTGCAGAAAAAAGACTCCCAGATTCAAGAATCGAAATTTCGGATATTTAACCGCAAGCATGCACAGTATTTTAAAAGAGTATGAAGTAACCTATAAGAACAATTGTCTTCATCTATCGTTAAAGCTTATTATTATTATTTTTTTTCCGAATATTACAAGCATAATAATCTATAAATATTTATAATTAATGTCCAAAACTAAAGATTTTTTTTTAAATGCTTCACAATGTCAAATTCTTTATTTTGCATAATTAGTAGGCATGCTTTCCAAAACTTTTATAACCTATCTCTTTTGAGAGACTGTGCTAATAAGATACAAATCGTGATAAGCTGCGTTAGAATTGATATGTATTGATGAGATTTAGAATTTTTTGCAGTATTGGAAGATTGAAAATAAAAGATGACAGTGAACTTCATTTTCGATATCATGTAAGTTTGCACATATTTTAACCCAATATTTTTTGTTTTTCATTTTATTTATATTGTTTTGATATTTTTAATTTTAAAATGTATGGTATTTTAAATTATAGCTGACGCGTTAATTTTTGTGTCCAATTATAATCTGCAAGAATGGCATAATTTTGAATTTTAAAGTATGACAATTCTATAAAAGAAACACAAGGGCAAAACAAGTAATTAGAAAAAAAAATGGTACATCTTTTTGATTTTCTTATACATGAAAATGTAATACGATACGACATGCGGATATGAAAATATAATACGATAATGTGTATACTGACAATTATTAAAAGAACGATTGAAATTTCGAAAACGAGGTGCTTCTGAATCATTTTTTGGGGGCACTTTCTCATTTTTTGGGGGCACTTCTCATTTTTTGGGGGCACTTTCTCTATCTTGAACGTGTTTTAAAAACTGCCATCGACTCTTTGTCAAATTCTTTATTTTGCCTAATTATACACTTTATATTACAAAATTATATCACAAAATTAGTAGAGAATTTATTTTAACTTGTTATAATAAATTTGTTGTTATAAATTTGAAAAGCCTTTTAAATCCCTTTTTGTTTAATGATTTTAATGAAATGGTTTTCTGTCACTTTTAAATTGACTACTATTTTGCTTAGTCATACAAAGATATAAATCCATTTTGAAAATAATTTTAACTACTAATGTGTATATTAAGAATAATGTTTTTAAAATTAAATTATAAAACGTGAAGGTTTAAATATTTCGTAGTCGAAATCATGACATATTCAGCCAGCATAATTCTATCACATAAATGAATATTTCATTATGAAATATTAAAATGATAAATCATAGAGGTTTAAATGTTTTGCACTCGAAATGAAAAAATATTCTTTTGAAATATTTAATCATCATATTTTGATCACGTTAAAGCACATTTCATTATCACATATTAATTTGATAAAACATTAAGGTTTTAATGGTTTGAAATCAAAATCAAATAA
>JAPMOR010006760.1:6711-18165 GCA_026543865.1 Argiope aurantia
AATATAAAAGATAAACGTAAAAATAAATACAAATATGTGTAAAAATAAGTGACACAAGCCCAAAAATGCTATACCTCATAAACTTTTAAAGCTGAAAAGATAAAATAAATTAGAACAATAAAGCGTTACTTCTCAGAATAAATTTCCCGGAATTCCTTGCATATATCTCCAAACGATCCTTGACCTTTTTGTTGACACAATGATAAAGAAGGGGTTTTATTTCTTCCATGCATCTTCATTTCATGAGAAAATGGACCTTCAAGGCATGTTGTCAACAAGAGAGTGTAATGTTGGATTCATGCAAAGGAACGAGGTAAGATTGTTTTTAGACGATGAGAAGAAACTGTGAATTGTTGTGTCATTGGTGATTTGTATTCCATTAAACATGCATTATGTGCTTTGTATCCTTTTGTTTTGCTTAATTCACTGCTAATGAGACGGTCGTAGTATTCTGTTGTGTTGCATTATTAATTTTCTGTTTGTCCGAACTACCCTTAAATATTGTAAACGACATTTCGGGATTTGCTGTTTCAACATCAAAAAAAAATAGCTTGTTGAATTGTAAAAAAACGACTGCACTGCTTTTCAATTGCTTTTTTCCTTTAAAATTAACTATTTAATAATTTTTTAATTAATCTTATTAAGAACCCAACAATAAGCTTTCGCTGAGTTTTCGAAACTTTTAAGAAGAAAAAAAAATCTCATTCAGATTCCCGATATTTAAGCGTATTTATTTTATCATATACATAGTACGGATATAGTAGTGTAATCAACAGGAAATGCTATTTCGAGTTTTTGATGAATCTCCATCTCTTAGGTCTCCCTGAGTTCGTAAAACACAATTATGGAAAAAGGTCAGTCTGCCTGTTTGCTTTTCTGTAACAGAGATAACTAAAAAACGCTTTGAGCTGGACGCATGAAATTTGGTATACAGTCTTTACACTAAATGTGTAAATTTCTCTCAAATTGTGAGCAAAATTCTCTCAGAGGAAGTCTGTCTGACCGGCTTATCGTACTTAAATTAACACAGTAACTACAAAGCGAAGAGAACTAACTAAATAAAATTCTATGCACAGAATTAACATCTATAGTCTAGAAATTTTTCAAATTTTGAGCCAAATCCAACAAGGGATTCACCGTCTATCGGTCTGAATTTTCAGAAACATGTAAAAGGATAAGTTAAACAATGCAATGACTTAAACATATCAAATTTGATGCTGGATTTTTTGATCACAATTGAAGTTCTGTGTCAAATTTTTGTTTCAATCGGTTGTGAAAATCGTGTCTAAAATATAAACTCTATTTTTGGATATTATTAAAGCATGCCAACGATTTGTCGCCAAATAATTAGCCAAGAATTACATGATAGATGCAGTAAAATCGCTATATTCACGCCAGAAAATATTTCGTAACTACTATGCACCAAGGAAGAACATATCGTCCGCAGGGATAACATTTTTATTAGATATTATGCGAGGAGGTTTTGAGGGGACCAATCAGTTGGTGGTGTTTTTCCCCCTCTCCCTTCAAAAATCATCCTACGAGCTATTGTCTCATATTTTACTGAAATGGAAATAATAACTAGCCTTCTTCGATTTAGCCCCACTTAGATGAGCTACATCTTATCACACAAAATCAAAGTACTTTTTAAATTATATTTGCGTAATAAGCATGAAACATTCTGATTAGTTTGTTATGCTCACAAATTGGCGACCTGAATTGGCGAAGTTGTTAATAATACTAGAGAATTTATTAAAGCTTTCATTTTATGGTTTCTCTCAAAAATGAAGAGCGGAATGTAAGGCGGCCAATAATGCATCTAAACGTCATGAGATTTCAACTGGAATGAATATTGGTGAAATCGGTAAAATTGTTGGTTTTGGGGGACTCTTTTATTGTTTCTTCCCATGCAAATATATAGTGAAGTAGTGTTCTTGAAACTAATGGATGGCACATCTAGAGATTGTGATAAATCATATTAAACAAAAGATGGCAAAATCAGATCAGTAGTTTGAGGTGGGAGACTGATTATTATGTTTTTTCTAACTATATTAAGGTAGGTAACTAAGTTGGAAGTAAATTCTTTCTAGAAACTATGAATCTTTTTTTATTTAATATTCTTAATGTTTGAATAGTTTCTTTATTATATGAAACCTGTTCAAATATGTTTTACCGTTTCTTTGAATTTTGTTTCTAAACTTATTTTTTGGAAAATTACATTGATTACATTTACATACGTGTTTATGCTATTGTTTATCTTTAGATACTGTTCTTTTTTCAAATTCTAATCTTTGGTAACACTTTATTACAAAACTTCTCACTAATTAAAATGTAATAAATAATTTTGTTCAAATTTTTGTTCAAATTTGATATAATAATTTCTCAATATGCTCCGTAGTTCCTGAACTAAAGAATAAACTATCAGCTCTTTTAGAATTGTTTTCTTCTCTTTATTTTCTATTTAGTTCTGGAACAAAATAATATATTCCTTAAGCTATCTGCAAAATTTTTATCAAATCATTTGATAATCCTCTAAACTAGAAGGTTTTGCTTTAAGCCTTCTTTTTTTAGCCAAAAAAACTTTTTTCCAATTTTTAAAAACTTTTTGTGACTTAACTGGTGTGTTTTGGTTTTATAAATATTTTTTCAACTTTTTTATGCAAAATTCAAAAATATAACTATCTTAGAGCGCTTTTCAAAAATGTTCTCAAATGTAACCGCATACTTTAAATGCATAAATATTTCATAAATGTCTGAATAATATACTATATTTGAGTGAATGATCTATTTTGTAAGTGTTTTATAGTATCTCATTGCAATATTTCGTTGTTGCCTTTTATATAATATTTTCTTTTGTTATTTAATATTTTTGTTGTATTTTTTGTCTTTAGTTTCATATTGTATCCTATATTTCCATTGTATTTTCTCTATAAGTGAAGTGTACTTGCTTTATGTAAATATGGCGAACTTACTTGAATATAGAATTCGCAACCTGCATTTGTGCTTTAGAACTCCTTAAAATATTTTAGAACCATTGCTGCATCTACCCTCCAGATAATGGAATGAAAAAATTCGTAATTTAGGCCCTAATTCGCATTGACTAATCTTCAGATTACTGTTGTTCATTATGTGTAATATGTTTACAAAAAAGCCTAAATCAGCGATTCTCAACCTGTGGGGCGCCCCCCCCCCCTAGGAGGGCGAGAGCACACTAGAAGGGGGGCGCGAGAATATCCAAGAGAAAATATTATTTAAAAAAATTGATTAACTGACAGAAAGGAAAGCACACAAACACATAGAAAACAAAATACATTTCGACATATTTAATAACTTATTGAAGTAAAACAAGTTACTTAATCAAAACATACTAAATTAAAAACAAATTTAATAATTATTAGTGACTTCCTTGGGCCTGTCTTGCAGAGCAAATGTTTTCGACGGAAGGCTTAATATTAGAAACAGCCAGTCTCAGTTCTCGAATATGTCGACCAAGTACCTCAATTTCATCACAAATAAACTATCGCCAAAATTCTCGGCCTCCTGTCTGTTTTCTTCTTCTAGGAAATGGCTATTTCTTCTCTTAATTCATAAACAGGTTGCAAAAAGTTCCCCCGTGATGAACATCTTACCTCGCAATAAAATAGTAACGCTGAATGTACTGAACCATGTCTTCACAAAGTGCGGAAAAGATTCTGGATATCAGGGGTCTCATTTTTATATAATTTACTACGGTTACAACTATAGTTAACACAATATTCAAACCAGGACTCATTTCTTTCGAAGCCAAAGTTTCTCTGTGAATCATGCAATGTGTACACTGAGGCGATTTTTGTTTTAAAAGTGCTTGCATATCTTGGAATCTTTCAGACATTGAACGATCACCATCGGTGCATATTCCGAAACAATTTTCCCATTCTATGTTTGCCTCGTTCATAAAATCATTTAAAATAGCAAATAATGCGAGTGCTGATGTTTTGATTTCTATTGGTTTGCAGAAAAGCAGTTCTACTACTGACATATTATCACAAATTCGAACATGGCAAATAAATGAGCATCTTTATTACTATCTGTTGCTACGTCAAGCTGTATTGAAAACAATTTGTCACGCAACTTCGACAAAAGCTGACACTGTACATCTTCAGCTATATCGCCAATTCGACGGGCAACAGTATCATTTGAAAGAGGCATGGACTGCAATTGTTTTGAAAAATTATCTCCAAACATAGTTTCTACAATCTCAATGGCTCCTATCAAAATAAGCTCTTCACCAATGGTGTGAGGTTTTTTACATCTGGCTATTTTATATGAACTTTGTAAGATGCAATTAAAGTTTTATTCATTCACAGACAAAGTTTCTTTAAAAATTGATTTTTGCTTGTTATATGATTTTAATTTTAATTCGAAGAATTCTCTGGATTAGTTGACGTACTCACTATGAGGCGTTTCCGAATGTCGTTTAAGTTTATTAGATATCATGCTGTCTGCGGCCAACAATTTTGAGCAAATGATACACAGGGGCCTTTCTTCTTCACTTACTGCAGTACTGGTAAACCCAAAATTGAAGTATTCTTCAGAATATTTCCTTGCTTTTATTTTCGGAACCACGCTCGTCTGTGTACTTTCTGATGCTTGACTATCGTCTAGTGCTTGCTTACTTCCTCTTAAAAAATTATTCATGAGTCTGCATAACTCTGCTGTCATGAATATTTTATATGGTGAATTGCAATTAACATGAAAACATATATAATTGTTCACAATTGTTCGATAACGATAAAAGGATCGACTCGAATGAGACTGGCTGGAATTGAAACTTGAGTATCGAATATTTTCCTTCTTTTTATGAGAAAACATTTACTCCGCGCATGCTCGAGGCGGCCTCGGTCGTGTGGATTCCCTTGCACAAACATTCCTATTTTTTGTCACTTTTGTTTTGTCATGCTTCTGGTTTTTTTAAATTATTATTATTATTCTATAAAATGTATTCCCCGTTTCTAAATTTAGCTCACCCCGTCTGTATTAACTTTCATTGACGAATTTTTCTACTTTCATATTCATTTAACGTTATCTCCCTGTTTGGCTTTCATTTCAAATATAATATTTAAATTTTCTCCGCTTTCATTCGTTTCATCTGTTCACCGCCCGCTTGTCCAAAATGCAAGATGTCGTTCCTCGCCAACGTTGGCTCGCTTTTACTCTTGTTTTGGCAGTTAGTTAAAAATAATTTAAAAACAGGATCCAAAATACTCAATATACATTATTGTTGTATACATTTTATTGTAAGGGGGGGCGCGGTGAAAATTATGATTGAAAACTGGGCCACGAATACTGAAGGGTTGAGAAACGCTGGCCTAAATGAAGAACCATGAAAACGCATTTTCCCCCATTCCTCTTCTTTCATTTCATCGAAGAATAGGTACTAGCAACTATTTTGATTAATAGAGAGAAAATGCATTTGTATCAAGAACTGTACAAAGTTTTTGAATAAATTTACATAAGTAATTAATAATGTCCAGCAAAGCTCATAATTCAACTAAGCAAACACAAATTTAGAATCTTCTTAATTATTAGAAGTTTCATTTTTTAAATTCTTCAAACGTTTTTTTAAACAATTGCCAACCAAAATTTTTAACAACTGGCAATGACAATTTACCAATTATAATTTTTTACAGTAAAAAAATATTTTGCAAATAATGATCCAAAATTGTACAAATGATTGTGATTGTACAAATATGCCTAAAAATAGATTAATACAAATATTCTCAAAATAGTCTTACTTCATTTTTTTAATGAAAATGCAACTTTAGTAAAACCAATTCTTGTAAAGACTAAAGGTAACATGAGTGAATGTTGAATATTTTCACCTATAACAATCATCAAAAAATATTTATTAACACGTTATATTCAGGATCACTTATCCTAATTAAGGATTTAATATTTTGAACGACTAGCAATCCTTACTACCCGGATATGGGTAATGTTTAACCGATATATTGGTAATGTATATTTTTAGTTAAATTTATTATGTTTAACTTATTGATAGTTCTCTCAACAAAATATTTTTAAGCATTATATTTTAATAGGCATAAAGCTGGTATAGTTTTAATGGCCTTGCACCTGTTCTGTTTATTGCGCTCATGAAGCTTCTAAATCAAATCAAGTCCCATAACATCATATTAACATTAAAAACAAAATGATTATCGGCGCATTTTCTTTCATGAACATCTAATTTCACTTTCTTTATTTCATGTAAAATTAGAAGATTATAAAGAGAATCGGAGGAAAACGCACATTGAAAAAATAAATATGCATTATTCAAAATTTATTATTTTTAAACATTAAACATTTTTAAATTTATTAAACACTAGCCGCCTTTGGCGACCAACCGGTTCGCCAGTATTACCACTCGCTACAATTTTAAGTAACTGCTCTCTTAATAGATTCTCAAACAAAACATTTCGAATCTTCAAATATTGATAGTCATACTAAACTTATACTGTTGCTTAGATCGTTTTGTTCAATTTACTAAATATTTTGTTAATTTGTTGTCATTTCCGGTAAAACTTCAACTTTAATTTAAAGTGGAAATGATGAAATTGCAATTAATATAAAGATATTTTTTAATAAAACCAAGCGTTTAATTTTATTTATCATCTTTATTGTTATTTATTTATAATTATTATTGAATATGAGTATTGCAAGCAGAATCGCTCGGTATTTAAGTCTTATGTGAACTATAAAATATTTTTCATAATTTATGTAATATCTTAAAGAATAATTCAACAAAAATTTCTCAGATTTAGCATAAAATTCAGTTTTTAGTTTTGCTTTCAAAAGGATTCAAATGAAATCAATAATAATATTTTGTTCCTCCCTATCAATATATTTCAAAAATTAAAAAGTCTAAATTTAATGCAGTAAGGTATCATATTCTGAGAAATATTCTGGACACACCAAATTTTAAATAAATGAATGAATGTATCAATTTTCCACGATCAACTAAGACTTATTTATGAAGATTTGAATGTTAAAAATTTAGGAAAACTCAACATTTTCATAATCTTAGGCCAATTAATCTTGAGAAACCTGCGCGCTGATTGGCGTATTTTCTTTGAAATGATCAATGGAAAATCTAAAATTATTCTTTTTTTTATTGAATAGTGATATTCAAATTTTCATAAATCAGTCAGTTCAAGTGATTGATTTAGTTGGTTGGAAATTAACTCTTTTTATTTAAAATATTAGTGTTTCAAGAACATTTTGTTATTCGTGATTTCCACAGCAGAAGCTTTAAGTGAAATCAAAAATTCGTTATTTATTAGAGCATTTATTGAATCAAGTTATATAAAATATAATCATTTTCCGTTTAGACCATTTTAGCAGATCTGTGTCTTACTAAAGGTTTACAAATTAGCTGTGTGGCGAAAATTATATTTTTGCATATTTCATTTCCCAAAAGATTTAATTTATTTTTAGTTGGAGCTTTAATCAATGTGATGGCAACACTTTGAAAAAAGCCAATCTTTTCCCATGAATACGAAATGTGCTCGTGGAGATTAAATTTTATTTTTATTTTGTACAAAAAAAATTGTTGAAAGATATAGTTAAAATATTTATTTAAAATTCATTAAAAATAGAAATTTAATTTTAAGGCTAAACCATTGTTATCATTTAAAAGATAAATATTTGATTTTTAACTTCATGTAAAAATCTTTTTTGTGCGGTAATATTTTCAGAAGTTATAGGAGAAACACGCCAAAATTTTGCTTAATTTTTAAATAAATAAAATTGTAATTAAAAATTCGAAAAAATAACCCACAGGTGCACATTTCCGTCCTCCATGGTATACACGTGCCAAATTTGGTAGCTGTAGGTTGAATGGTCTAGCCTGTAGAGCGCCAACACACACATACACACGTTGAGCTTTATTATAAGTATAGATTATAAAAATAATTTTTATGCATTGATATTTATTTCTACTTCATCATTAATTAATTAAAATATTAATTACAATTTTGAAAGGTTGTTCCTCAAAGCACTTTATGACAGCGTAAAATATAGTTTGGCTAAATATCTCGGCATCTTCAGATCAAACTATCTAGCTTTCAAAGCACTAATTCCAGTCTCTCTATATATTCTGGTCGAGCTCCAAGATGACATAGATCCTGTCACCAGCATAGTCCAGAATCAATTTGAGGAATTTAATAGCCAGAAACTGAAACGATCCCATGAGTCCTTTATATTATCCTGGTCGTTACCAACCATATGTTGCCATTTGAAAGGCATCCCCATCGTCACATTTAAACAGCGTCTGTGAAACATCCCTTTAAACAATTAATTAGTTATTCCCACCTATAAATAGCCATTGAACGTATGTGTTACTTATAGAGTTGCTGACAGTAATTAGGAACAAGCATTGATTGGGAACAATGAAGCCTCAGGGAGCTAGAAAACATGTTTGCTTTAAGACATTCTTTAGAAATCAGAGCAAAACTTTTCGATATTGTTACTTCCTTTCGCAGATAGTTCCATCTCAGGGAGAACAGTTTGACATATAGTTCTATCGGTTCCTGTACTGATGCCAAATCAATGACCGTCGACCTATTCGACAAAATTGGTGAAGTTGTCAACAAAATGGAAGATTTTGGAATCTTTATGAATTTTAGGGATAGATCCATTAGGATGCGATTTATGGAGATCTATCGAGAACCTTCTCTACCCTGCCTCGTGAATTATAAAAGGCCTTGAGACTGAGTGGAGTGGGTCATTTGAGTTGAGCTCAAGTAATTAGTTGAGCGAGTTCTCTCTCTTTCTCTGAGCTCTTCGAGTTGCTTATCATTGTTGTGCTGCTTGCTTTCTGATTGTGTATGATCGTCTTTTCTTTTGATGTGCTTTCGTATTAATAAGCATCGTTATCTATTATTGAGGACTGTTGACTGTATCACCATACACAAACAAAACCGAAGCCATCGAGTTTACGCCGTTTTGTGTGTGCAGAATTATTTTCGTAATAATATTCTTTTTTAAATTTTCTACTGAGAAATAAGATATGGTTCTCAGTTACTCCTGACAGATTTCATTGTGACATAGTTAAGAACTGGCTTTTGCCGGGGCCCTGGCATACGGGTAGCGTGTCTTCCCCATGATCTGAGCGTCATGAGTTCGAGTCCCAGTTCGAGCATGGTTGTTCTTCTGCTTCCTTTCTGGGAGGTGGTTGAATGTGCCCCCTGTAAAAAGGGGTTGTGCAAGCAAATGTGACGCGTGAAGTAGTTAAGCCGTACTCGTGTCACTAGTTGGCGCTACTGAAAAAGCAGGGGACGGTCACTCGGCTTAAATCACTGTCGCATAACTGTCGGCAGACTAGTGAGTGCCATATGTCACAATAACAACATTTATCTCTGATTTCCACTGCATCTTTTTTTATATTTACTTTTAAAAACAGCTTTTACCATAGGTAGAAAAACGCGCTTACAAAAAATTGTTTAATATTTTCACTGGCGACCAAAAATAACTGAATATTCCCAATATTTTTGTTAATGACTAGAATATTCACAATGATTGAAATTATCATAATAGTTAGTTAACGACTAGAATAATATAAGTGATTAGAATATTCATAATATGTTTATTTAAAGTGCAAAAGATCAATGCATGTAAGAAATCTTTGTAAACTTGATCTTTCCATGTTAAACTTCACTTTTAATAAAAATCAAATTTTTTATGCATTTTAAATCATTTCTTAAATGATAGAGAGTGATATCAAATCTAGAAACTAGTTAATATCTTATCCCGCCGATAATGCTCTTAATTTTATGACAAATTAACAACATGTAGCATTTACTCTATCTTCTCTTTTGGATAAGATGTCAATGCCTTATTAGGTATGCAACCCATAGTGCATTGCAATTGTAAATAATGAAATGTGATACTGTCCTGTTAAGATGCGCGCGTGAATGTCTTGTCTTTGTGTTTTTGTGTTTCTTTTGTGTGAAAGGTTCACGAAAACATGGGTCCTCCTGCTTCCCTTGCATGGATCATAATGATATTCATTCCACCACAAACTGATATTTTTAAAAATCTTCCATGGGATCTACATACATAATACATAATGCATTTCACGTGTGAAAATTGACTATTGACTATAATTTCATTCTGATTAGCGTCAAATTTGGAGAAAACAAGAAAGAAGTGTTTCTGATTGAAACAATAAAATAAAAGGAATCTGCAGACGATGGTTTTGGCTCTTTTCAATAAAAAACAGCGGTTGTGGAGGCGAAGAAATTAACATGTGTATATTTTAATCGATTATGTTGAAGTCACCAATATGAATCACCAATATTCGTTCGTCTGAGTGATTTAGGAATTCGCGGTGGTCAGCTGAAAGTGACATGTTTGTTCACCTAAAACAAAATTATTTGGATAGTTAATGGTAGTACACGATTTTCAAGAATTAGATAAAAGTTATATACCACGTTGCTAATTTTTTAAAGCAATGTAAATGTCAGAAAAAGTGAGTTGAATTGCAGAATAAAAGTTATACTTGGAAATGGAAACTTTATTTTCTACTACTAAATTGAAATATTAGTCTTCATTCACTTTAATGAAAGTTTCTAAATCTTATCTATTTTCTTTTCCTTTCTCACAATGGTGCGTCTTTCTTGTTTTCGTAAAATATCATTTCCGACTTTTCTCAATTAAATTGTGATAAAATAATTAAGATTATAAATAGTATTAAATAGTTAAAATTAACTTTTAAAAATCAAATTAATAGTTAAAATTAATTAAATTGCGGGCATTAATCAAATTAATAAAAAATGATTCAATTAATTAAATTATTAAAAATTAATTAAATGTATTAAATAGTTATGACAGTTTTTTGCGATATTCTTTGAAGTTGGATACATTTTTAA
The DNA here is from genome assembly GCA_026543865.1 of Argiope aurantia. NCBI lineage: Eukaryota > Metazoa > Arthropoda > Arachnida > Araneae > Araneidae > Argiope > Argiope aurantia. The sequence continues at coordinate 17,619 of JAPMOR010006760.1, forward strand.
TGAAGAAAAGATTTTTAAAAAATTACATTGGGGTACTTGGGAACGAGCGCAAAAATAATTTCTGAGCCAATAAGCAGTAGTTTCTTATCATTATAAATATATTATCTTCAAATCAGATCGTTAGTGTAATTTAGAACAAAAATATGTGTTCCCACTTATCTGGATAAATTTGGTATTTTACACAATTACACGGGATTGGAAATAATATACCGTTTTTAAATATTAACATCGTTGTAGACCAGATTGGTTAATTAATAAACTAACTTGGAAAGAATGCATTGTACATTGAACACTTCAGAACATTATTATGCCCTCTAAAAATAGTAAACTTATTTTTTTTTCTCAGAAGAAGATTTAAATCGGGGAAAATGATACTGTCTACAGAATTCTTCCCCAATTACCCTTACTCATCCTACAATGAATATATTTTTCGCTTTTTTTCGTTTTGTATTAGCGATTAAACAAATTGAAGCATTCAATGTAATTTAAATTATTGTGCCAAACTATTATTTAGGATACTTTTTTCAGTATTGTTCATTAAATACAC
>JAPMOR010006760.1:23165-34921 GCA_026543865.1 Argiope aurantia
ACTTTCAATCGTTGGTCATAATATCCAAAAAATAAGAAATGTTTATTTTATGTATAGAGCGTTTACAATTTTCACTTTAAAAAGCAGAGTTATACACCGATAAGGAAATAAGTTATGCAAAATAATGTTTGTGAATTTCTATTTAAGAAAGTGAAACAAAATATAATAAATATGCATTTTATGTATATTTCAATTATTATTAAGTATTTTATAAAAACCTTTAATTTTATCATTATATTATCATTTATAATATGTCCCATTCCAACTCAGTTCCCGGAATCTAACAAAAAAAAAATATTTTATTTTTTAATTTTATTATTTTTGTCGATAGTAACCAGAATAGCTCAAAAAGTTTTCAATTGGATTGCAGCGGTATCTTCAAGATAATATTTAACCTTCGCTATTTGCACAAGATGTTTTCCGATATCTACACGATATTCTTCGATATTCTGAATATCGGATAATATTGTGAGAATACCGTGTTGTACATTTCGTTCTAACAGAGTCATAATATCGAATAATATAGTGCAAAATATTTCTTATAATAGGGGAAATAAGAAAAAAAAAACCACTTGTGGAATTTAGTTAATTAATCTATTTTAATTAATTAATCTTTATTTTATATCTGCATCTTTCTCTTTACGGTTATGTTGTTAGAGATAATTATTCTTCCCGACTTTGAGCAAAAGTTCACTCTAATGTCCATGGGCCGCGGTGGCCTGGTGGTAAGGTCTCGGCTTCGAAACCGGAGGGTTTCAGGTTCGAGACCCGATTCCACCGAAGAACCGCCGTGTAAGGGGGTCTGTTGCACGTTAAATCAGTCCTGACCAAACGTCCTCCCGCTGGTGTGGTGTGGTGTGGAGAGGGGGGTGCCAGCTCAGGTGTCGTCCTCGTCATCTGACCGCAGTCCAAAATTACGAGGTCCGTCCCAAAATAGCCCTAGTGTTGCTTCAAAACGGGACGTTAATATAACTAAACTAAACACTCTAATGTCCATGCCAATCATATTTAAATTTCGCCCGTGACTTTGTTAAAGGTCATAGCAAACATCTGCTTACTAGTAACACACATATATTGTACAATAATGTTTAATATTGAATAATATTATATAATATCGTATAATATTGTGCTACCTGGGCTAGGCAAAGAGTCACTTGAGATCTAAGAAATCAGATCAGATCATTTTTTTCCCTCAGCAATATCTATTGTTTTATATTTATACTTCCAAATTTGTTCTAATTTCAACAATCTCAATAATAATATATTAGCTATAATCGCGAATATGAAAGACGATCTACACGTTTAATCGCACATGAAAGTTATTTCAAGCTTTAATGAGATGTTTATTACTTAAAACATTACAATCGGCCTTCCCAAAATGAATATAAGATCAGAAAGATGTTGAACAGAATCTGTGACATTCATTCCGTGACCGTACTCGTTTGTTTACGTTTCTCATTTCCGCTCTGCTGCTTTTCTTCAAACCCGCTCGCGTAACGTTCGGTTCAAATCAGACTTGCAAATCATCAGCAGACTTTCATCGATAAAGTAATTATTTTCTATGATAAAGTGAAGATCATTAAAATTTGATAAAATATAAAAGATCAAGAATTATGAAATCCTAAAATGTTTGGCAACTAATTTTATATCATTAATAAGAGATATATTTGAATATTCGAAAACTTGATCATGAGAAGCTGAAAAGTTTTATCCAACTTAAGGGAAAGTAAATAATATATATAGTCAATCAAAAAACTATTGGGATACTTGACATGAATAACTACAAAGCTATTTATATAACTATTTATCACATTATAATAAAAGCAAAATGAATCGAGCAATATTTTAACCTTTGGAAGGAAAATTTTATTGATATTTTAGAATTACAATTTTATCTAGTTTTTCAAATATAATTCAAACGTAAATAGAAGTCAAAAAATATTGAGACGCTTTTGAAATAAGAAATTCAACATATATATATCACATCAGTGGAATTGAATTTACTATCACCTTTTTCAGACTATAATTTTAAGCATAAAAGTTAAAACAGATAAGATTATTTATAAAAAAAATGACAAGAAACGAAGCTAATCGGTTGATGTGCGAAATCGTGTAATATGTCATTTGAAAAATAGAAAATCAGTTCTCTGTATAGGACATATCTTGAAATGGAGTAAGTCTAATGTTTTTAACATTATTCACTGTTACAAGAAAACAAATAGTGTAAAAGATAGGCAAAGATCAAGGCGTCTAAGGACATTTAATGAACATGACGAGAGGTGGATTGTGAAACAAGTTCACTTTAAACCAAAAACTAGTATAGTAAAATTGACTCTGCAATGTAAAAGTAAGTTTGGAAAATCTATAAAACCTAAAACTATCAGAAAGGCTTTAAGAAAACATGTATATTATGGCAGAGTACCTCAAAGAAAGCCCTACATAATGAAAGTAAATCGACAAACTAGGCTGGAATCTGCTAAAATGTATGTAAAGCAGCAAAGAAAATTTCGGAAAAATATAATTTTGGTTGATGAAACCAAATATAACATTTTCGGATAGGATGGAATCCAAAACATTTGTTGGAAACCAAATAGAGCTATGTATGTCAAAAATTTAGAGCCTATTGTCAAATATGGAGGCGGTAATCAAAGAGTCGGGGGTTCTATGGCAAACACTTGTGTCGGAAACTTAAAATTAAACTTTATTCATGGTACAATGAATAAATATGACTATCTTGACATTCTCAAGCGAAACTTGAAGAAAAGTGCGAGCAAACTTGGAATTTGACGATATTTTAAACAAAACCAAGACAATGCCTGTAACAAACTGCTAGTATTTACAAGTTATGGGTCCTCTACCACTGTTCTAGTGTTATTAAGATTCCTGCACAAAGTCCAGACCTTAATTCCATTGAGCATGTGTAAAATTATTTGGAGCAAACACATTATGAACATCATATTTCTAAAAAAGAGGATTTAAGAAGGCATTTGATAAAAGAGTGAGTCAAAATCGATTGATCATTTTGAAAAAAATTACTTCAATCTATGCCAAATAGTTTACGAGAGATAATAAAAAGTAAGTGTGGAACAACAAGATATTAACTTTTAAGTTTGCGTTGTTTTTCATAATTTATTGGGAAGTGTCCCAATACTTTTTGAGCACTTTTTTTCACTTGATTTCTTTTATTTTCAATAATTACCATAATTGCATTAACAAGAGAGTTTTGTTCGAATTATTATGATTTGTATATATTAAAATAATAAGTTCACTGCATTATTTTTATACGATTTAGACAATTTTTTTGTTGCGTTTTAGATATGGTGAATTTATAATTTTCCTAATCACGAGGAAGACTTTTATCCTAAAAGTATGAAATAAAACAAAATATATTTAAAATATTTTTTTCAAATTCTTGTTAGGGGCTGTAAGCTTTACACTATTTACTCCAATATTAGTATTTGTTATATAATATATTAATGGAAGTGGTTACATGTTGCGTAACTTCCTTCATTATAAGAGGCCACGGTGGCCTGGTGGTAAGGTCTCGGCTTCGGAACCGGAGGTTTTCAGGTTCGAGACCCGCTTCCACCGAAGAACTGTCGTGTAAGGGGGTCTGTTGCACGTTAAATCCGTCCTGACCAAACGTCCCCCCGCTGGTGTGGTTTGAAGAGGGGGGTGTCAGCTCAGGTGTCGTCCTCGTCATCTGACCGCGGCTCAAAATTACGAGGTCCGTTCCAAAATAGCCCAAGTGTTGCTTCAAACGGGACGTTAATATAACCAAACCTATCCTTCATTATAAGGATTCTAAATATTATATGTTTATGTGATCGGTGATTGTCAGTGCCATTATTTTCTTCACTATATTGCAAAAATCGCCTGACTTTCTTCTCTTTAAATGATTATAAGTGTACGTGATTTGCAAAAGAGTGGCGATAGCTGAATCATTATAAGTATTAAAAATAAAATTAAAGGCGATTCATTTAGTTCGAATTGTAGCATAACAACGTTTTAGGCTTGATTCATTCGTTTTTTTATTTTCTTGTATACGTAGTATAGAGAAAGTCCAATAATGATCCAACAATTCGAACTCAAGAATTTGTCGAATCAACACGTTTTAAAACTCCCTGAGTTCGAGAAATACTTTTTTGGAAATTACTCGTCGGTCTTTCTGCGACAAGATAACTCAAAAACGCTTGGAGATAAATCGTTGAAATTTGGCATATGGTCTTTACACCAAATTTGCAGATTTCTATCAAATTTTAAATAAAATCTTTTCAGAGGAAGCCCGTCTGTGCAAATATAAGTTAAAACGATAAATAAAAAAAGAAGAGAGCTAGATAAATAAGATTCGTTTCACAAATTTAACATGTATAGTGTAGACATCTGTCAAATTATGAGCCAACACCAACAAGGGGTTGATTGTCTGTCAGCTATAGAGGGTGGTTATAATTAAAGTTACCCTGTTTAGACCTACGTAGTGTCCGCTCTAGTTGAAGGATGTCGAAGAAACTTAATATTTAGGTTGTATAGATCATGGGAAACAGAAATCTGCAATAAAAAAAAATTAATTCAAATTTCAACCGCCAGGTGAGAAAGTGGTGCATAATAAAACAAAAAACCCAATTTGGAACTTAAAATTTTTATTTAATTACAATATATGTTCCATGTGCATTCTGTTTACGTCAAGCACATGTTCAAAGCGTGTTATGGCGTGTTCAACAGTGGTACGAAGGGCTTCTCGATCAATTGCAGCACCATTACGTCTTATTCTTGCTTTCAATTCAATTAAGTCAAAACACGTATGAAATGCAAAGCCAAATTAAATTAATTTAATATGTACATTATTCAAATATAATAAAATAACGGTACAATTCGTCATTCGACTTTGTCATACTAACATCTGGACTGTAATGGGCTCAATTTCATAGCATAGGGTATGTATATTTTTAAGCATTTTGGGCCTCATAAATTTAATTGATTTTTTACCCAAAATTTCTTGCAAATACATAACTGTAAAATCACTCATCAAACTTCATTTATCTAACTTGTTATGCTGTTCCACTAATGAATTCGCATATACACAAATGGACAGATTAGCTAAAAAAATCCATCAACATTTTGTTAGATTCAGTGAAAAAATCATACGTAAAAGTTCCTTTCAATTACTTCATTTTTTCAGTTGCCAGAAATCGAATAAACGAGCAAATAGATAATAGTCAAATAAATAAGTTACAATGCAAAATATACAAAACAAATTTTCTTCATGTCATTGGTTCTTTTTCGATGTTTTTTTATTCAGACAGATCAACATGACTCCAAAAATATATTTTTCAGACTCAAGATGATTTAAAACATGGAAATTCCATCAATATTTGTGAATTATTTTAATTTATTATTGAATAAATATTTTGATTTATTGATTTTGATGACTGAATTCGAAATATTTTTGATTCCCCCAAATCTATGGCGAAATAGTTTTACGAATACAATAATTTCCGTCTGTATACTTCAAGAATGAATAAGCAAAAAGTTCAGTAAAAATTAAACTAATACTTTTAGGATAACTGTTTTCGTTTTAAAAATCATTTTTCTTAGCCGTTTAGTAGTCTTTTAATTATCTGTTATTAATCATCTAATTAAGATAGCTGCACCAGGTTTAAGTATTTTCCGTATACTTCTATTAAAATAAATTTTAAAATGAAAACAAATTTTTTGAGCCTAAGAAAATGTTAAATTTAATTACCAATGAAAGTTTACAGTTATAGCATAAACATAAAATAAAATTAAATAAATTATTAAAAAAATACAAAAAATGAAATTTACGATTGCAACTTTCAATAAGTTATCATGTGAGGACATTATTATTTTTTAAGTCATTTTCTGAATTAATTTAAGCAATTTACCAGCTTAAACCGGTTTGAAACAACCACGAGACTTCTCTATCGGTCTCTCTCTCTCTTTATATATATATATATATATATATATAATAATTTTAAACTTTCATTTGCAATTTTTCTAGCTGGCAAACAAAGTTTTGGAGCTCGATCGATTTTGAGATGAAAAAAAACCATCGTTTCTCTAAATATCGACGCATGCGTAATCTGATAGTCTCGTGATTGTTTCAAAACTTGTTTATTTAAACTAGTTAATGACTTCAATTAATTAAGACAATTCGTTATGAATTCAGAGAATGAATAATTTGGAAATCAAGTCTTAACTTCAGTTAGCGATAAATCGCTAAATATGGCAACATTCTGCCTTATATCTTTAAAAGCGAAAAATGGATGCCTCAAAAGCGATAAATCGCCAATTTGTTGCCTACGCATTTTGAGGCTTCAAAAACATCAAATCAAAACAGCATCATGTTCTCACACGATAATAAAAATTTAAAAACTTATATTAAAGCTGTCAAACTATATTAATGCTGAAATGCAGAAACCAGAATTACATTATCATAGGAAATATAATTGTAAAATTTGCGTTTGTTTGAAATAATAGAATATTTTATTTCTTTGTCATGAATAATAGTTACTACCAATTTTTGCGCTATAGATTTAGAGTCTATGGAACTCATTTTATCTTTTGAACTATGCGCAATATACTTGAAACTTTTTTTCTTTTGTGAGGAACAAAATTTTTTCTGCTTTTATATTTTTGTGGCTGAAAAGTTTTACAGATTTTTCTTTGATTCTTTTGTTGAAGAGTCTTGCGATTTTGTACACTTGTGTGTTTTATATTTTCAGAACTTAACTAACTGCCAATAAATTGATTAATTTAATTAAATCTTAATTCCATACTTAAATTTATGCCGCCGCTTGATAGCATATTTTAAATACATTTATTTTAAGAATTCATAATATTCGTAACAATGAACTTTCTAATAATAAGAAATCGTTTTTATGACTCTGGTAGATATGCATTTTAAAAAGCTATTTTTATTTAATTTTTATAGATATTAATTAAAATTTTAAAATATATGGAAACATTTCGCAATTATTCATTTCCTCAAGTTAATAGTTTTGGCCTTGAGTTTATATATTGCTCTTTTATGCATATTTCATGATTTTCCTTATAGATAAGGCTTATAAAATATCATGACTAATGACTATGGATTAAAATCATTGAAATCTGATATATATTCGTAATCTGATAACATATTTTAGCATATCATGGATTTTAAAGCATTTCTTCTTGAAATCTCAATCATTGTTAACTGTATTACATATAATCGGAAGAATGAAATTTCATTTCCATAGATAATTAGGGGATAAATAACAAAAAAAAAACGGAATGTGTTCGATAAGATTTAGAGATATGATTTGATAACACGATACTTTAGAAGATCTCAGTCATTCTCTAAACATCGGTAAGTATACTGGAGTGTTTAAAATTTTGAAACTTATCAGAAGATAATAAAGGAATAATTTAGGGGAAAAAATGATAAACTTCTTCCTTTCTCGATTGATTTCACAAAATGGCACGCTTTGTGTTTAGTTTCGTAGTGTCTTTGAAGAACATCGAGTATATCTTTTTTTATTTCTTCCAATCAATATTTGATATGTATCTATAACTTTGAAAAATATTTAAAAAAATTTAAAATTCTCAAATACTGTTTACTAAGTTGTCCTGTACACATTAAAAAACGCAAATAGAAAAGTGACAGTCAAAAATTAGTAGATTTATTTCTAACTAGCCGCCTTTGGCGACCAGCCGGTTCGCCAGTATTACCACTTACTACAATTTTCAATTAAATATTTTAAGTAACTGGTCTCTTAATAGATTCTCAAACAAAACATTTTTAATCTTCAAATTTTGATAGTCATACCAAACTTATACTGTTGTTTAGATCGTTTCGTTCAATTTACTATATATGTTTTGCTAATATGTTGTTCGGTAAAACTTCAACTTTAATTTAAAGTGGAAATGATGAAATTGCAATTAATATAAAGATATTTTTAAATAAAACCAAGTGTTTTATTTTATTTATCAACTTTATTGTTATTTATTTATTATTATTATTACTAAATATGAGTATTGCAAAAAGAATCGCTCGGTATTTAAGTCTTATGTGAACTACAAAATATTTTCTATAATTTATGTAATATCTCAAAGAATAATTCTACAAAAATTTCTCAGATTCAACATAGAATTCAGTTTTCAGATTAGCTTTCAAAAGGATGGAAATAAAATCAATAATAATATTTTGTTCCGGCCTATAAATATATTTCAAAAATTATGAAGTCTAAATTTAATGCAGTAAGGTATCATATTCTGAGAAATATTCTGGACACACCAAATTTTAAATAAATGAATTAATGTTTCTGTTTTCCACGATCAACTAAGACTTATTTATGAAGTTTTGAATGTTAAAAATTTAGAAAAACTCAACATTTTCATAATCATAGGCCAATTAATCTCGAGAAACCTGCGCGCTAATTTGCGTATTTTCTTTTGTACAATCGATGGAAAATCTAAAATTATCCTTTTTTTATTGAATAGTATATTCAAACTTTCATAAATCAGTCAGTTCAAGTGATTGATTCAGTTGATTGGAAATAAACTCTTTTCATCTAAAATATTAGTGTTTCAAGAACATTTTGTTATTCGTAATTTCCACAGCAGAAGCTTAATGCAAAATCAAAAATTAGTTATTCATTAGAGCATTTATTAAATCAAGTTACATAAAATATAATCATTTTCCATTTAGACCATTTTGGCAGATCTGTGACGTACTAAAGGTTTACAAATCAGCTGTGTGGCCCTGATTTGGAAGGATATCCTGTTCATATTAAACAAAACTTGCCTTAAAATATAACTGATTTATTGGAGTAATAATATAGAGTGTAAAAGATCATAAAATAATTTTTCTTGAATTTATTTTTTAGAAAAAATAATATTTCATATATGTTTCCTTTCCTACAGACACGTGCCGAAAATTATATTTTTGAAGATTTCATTTCCAAAAAGATTTAATTTATTTTTAGTTGGAGCTTTAATCAATGTGATGGCAACACTTTGAAAAAACCTAATTTTTTCCCATGAATGCGAAACGTGCTCGTGCAGCTTAAATTTTATTTTTATTTTGTACGAAAAAAATTGTTGAAAAATATATTTAAAATATTTATTTAAAAATTCATTAAAAATAGAAATTTCATTTTAAGGTTAAAACATTGTTATCATTTAAAAGATAAATTTTTGATTTTTAACTTCATGTAAAACTCTTTTTTGTGCGGTAATATTTTCGGAAGTTATAGCAGAAACTCGCCAAAATTTTGCTTAATTTTTAAATAAATAAAATTCTAATTAAAAATTCGAAAAAATAACCCCCAGTTGCACATTCCCGTCCTCCAAGGTATACACGTGCCAAATTTGGTAGCTGTAGGTTGAATAGTCTGGCCTGTAGAGCGTCAACACACACACACACACACACATTGAGCTTTATTATAACTACTACATAGAACAAACACATCAAAAGTAAACATAACATTTCAATAGTTGCCAAAAACAAAAGAGAGAAAAATGTAATTAATAAGCAGACGATATTTAGAAAAGTACAGATATTTAGACTGGAAAATGAAATTATCTGAAATTAATCACACGCGCAGACAATATTTACAAAAGTAAAAATATTCAAACCCGAAAAGGAAAATATATGAGTTATTCCATCAATAAATGCCATTAGTTTGTTTATATCTTCATTATTTTATGAGTCATTAAACATCAAAATGGGTCCGATACTAAATAAACACCCTGTATAGAGAGTGTAAAAAAACATAGAATAATTTTTCTTGAACTTATTTTTTAGAAAAAATATTTCATATTTGTTTCATTTCCTACAGACACGTGCCGAAAATTATAATTTAATTGGAGCTTTAATCAATGTGATGGCAACACTTTGGAAAAAGCTAATGTTTTCCCATGAATGCGAAACGTGCTTAATTTGAATTTTTATTTTTTACTAAAAAAAATTATTGAAAAACATAGTTAAAATATTTATTTAAAAATTCATTAAAAATAGAAATTTAATTTTAAGAATAAAACATTAGTATCAGTTAAAAGATAAATTTTTGATCTTTAACTTCATGTAAAAATCTTTTTTGTGCGGTAATATTTTCGGAAGTTATAGCAGAAACACGTCAAAATTTCGCTTAATTTTTAAATAAATAAAATTCTATTTAGAAATTCGAAAAAATAACCCCCGGGTGCAGATTCCCGGCCTCCAAGGTATACACGTGCCAAATTTGGTAGCTGTAGGTTGAATGGTCTGGCCTGTAGAGCGCCAACATACACACACACACACACACACACACACACACACACACACACACACACACATTGAGATTTATTATAAGTATATAGATTTAATCCACTGTAAGCCAATTTACAATGTAGTAAACATTTTCACATTCAAATCATCAAGCTTTTAACTGCAAGACACTCAAGATATGAGTGCAGATACACTCAAGATACGAATTTAGTGCAGATACAAAATTTCAGTCATAGAATCAAATGCCATAGTTTATCTCTCCAATTCTTTCAATTTGTGAATTTTTGTTCACATGCAAACAAATGGATAAACAGACTTTTCTTGGAAAATTTCTTTCAAAATTTCATTGAAATCTTCAATTTCAGGATTAAGATATATTTTCAAACTCCATCTTTCTTATTTGCTATATTCTTGAGCTGTTTTGTCCATGAACATTCATATGAACTCTCCTGGTCAGACATTTCTCCTGGGGACATTCTCTAGTTGAATGTTTTCAGTGAAACAGAGAACGGATATGGTTTGAAATTGGATTTAGATTGTAGCGGATTGCTAGGAGCGAGGATCTTGTGGTTTGTAGCTCAGTAACATGACCGCAATACAAAAGCAATTGCTCGTGTAGCGTAGCTGTTAACTGGCTTATAAGCTTTCACCAAGATATTCAAATTTTGTCTAAGAAAGATTTGTCGAATTTCATTCATCTAGTTTCATGAGTTGTCTTTCAGCCAAATTAATAATCCAAGAATAAATCCCATCCTGTCTTGTGATTGGTTGATTTGATGATAGCTATTGACACGAAAGCTATATTTGACCATGTTAGAGAGCCAAATTAGCAAAATTAATCGAACTCTGATTGACACTAGATTCAGATTGTTAATTCATGAGCATATAAGAAGACGAATTACAGCAGGTTTTCCTGTGGTAAGTTCTGGGTCATTTTATAAACAATTATAAAACCGGCTACGAACTGCAAAACGATACATTCTTTTCGCATTGAAATGTTTAAAATAATACAATTTATAATTTTTAATTTAATTTACAATTTATAATTTAAAATAATGCAATTTATAATTTATACAATTTATAATAATACAATTTATCAAAATTTATCCTGAAAAATGGACTTTTTATATCTTAAAATGCAGCAGCATAGCTGCTGTTAAAACCATAGAAGCTTCAATTTTCTTTTCACAAATTCTAAAATATTTGTGCCAACTAAAATTAAAGCATAATGTTTATAAATATAATGTTTCTGTTTTCATGCAACTAAAATGAAATAGTTTAAAGCTATTTATAAAAATATAAAGTTATCTGCATAATTATACGGTAAAGACAATTACTAAATGGATTTTTTTTTTCATATTTCTTACACTGTAGGTGCTTTTGCTAGGATTGATGCTTCAAAACTTAATTTTTCAATATTTTTTTCATGAATTAGCACATAAAGAAGCAAAGTTTAAGCTGCAATAAAATTATACAACTTAAATTTTTT
>JAPMOR010006764.1:0-12665 GCA_026543865.1 Argiope aurantia
TACCCATTGCCCAATCAATTCCCATCTGCAATATGTTTGTATTACTTGAATTCGCAGGCCTCCATAATAGAGTAGCTAAGCGATAGCAAAAGGAACATACAATTATATGGATGATCCAAATCAAGGAATTAATATGTTAAGGCAAATCCAAATCTATGTGTAAAGGGAAATTATGCATGAAATATTTAACAAAGCCCAAAACGCATATAAATAACTCAATTCCTTCATTCCGTCCCAGACTGCTTCCAATTACCTTCGTCAGTCTCTTTAGAATACCTAAATAGCGATTTATTATCCACGAAAAATTAAGAATAACTGTATTCTCTGTTTTCAAGTCATAAGTAGCTTATTATGTTCATTTCTTACAATTAGATATAAATGGATGATACATATTCCTGGCAGCTTCATCTTAAAATGGATATGGACTGCTGGAATCAAATCAAAAAGGGATTTTAAAGAAATCAAAAAATTAATCTCCAGAAGGCGCAATCAAAATAATTACAACACGAGCTGTGGCTGCACAGGCTGCAGAATTTTATTGAAAGAAATTTTTTGAAACCGGAAATCAACAAAGAATAATCCCATAATTAAAAGAAACATCTTTAAATATACATTACTTCCTGTTCATTAACTGTTGCACAACAGAAAATGTATCGCAGCTTTATCATTTAATTTCCAGAAGTTCTGTCTGGTGTTTCAGACAGTCAATGATACGCATAACCCATTTCGCACGCAAATAATTTGTTAATTCCGTTTACACATACGGTGGTCATCAAAACATCTCGAGTATATGTTTGGCAATTAGGTTATGAATGAAATGAAAAAATTCAGATATCACAAGTGCATTCGTTTGAGGGTTAAAAAAACTGGAGGAAATTTAGAGTAAATATATTTTTGAACTTCACTTCAAAACTGTTAACAGAAATATTATGCATGTATGTACTAAATCTTTAACCAAGTCTTTCAAAAGGATATTTGCCATAACATGTACTGTTTCAGCTTGATCACCTGTTCCCCGAAAAATTCAGTTAGTTTCATCAAAATACTAAATAGATTATTCATCAATTACATTTATAAATCAATTTAACCCTTTGCACACGAATAGCTCCTCTCAGCCACTGTTCAAGATAGTGCACCGTTTTACAAAGCGACGTAGATTCATTTTTCAGGCAAATGCAACTTAAAATAATTATATATATATTTCGGAACAATAAACCAGTCCATATATTAATTGAATAATTATGCATTGAATAACTCTTTGCATTCTGGAAAGTAAAACTTAGTAATGAAAAATTCAATTTTAGAGTGCATTTAACCAATAGGAGTTCAAGCCGCGATCTTCAGCGAACTTTTGGGGGAATTGAATATCGAAACTATTATTCCGATCTCCAGATGTTGATAGTGTCATTAAACAAGCGTTAATTTAGTAAATTCAGAGAGGTTACACAGTTTACAGATCAGTCATTCGCGATTCTCTCAATCACAATGCAAAGGTAATAGTTTATGAATTATTAACAATTGAACAAATGCAGTTCACAATAAAACTGTAAAGATAGTCTAATGTTTCAAACATTTTCTCCCTTGTGGAACAAATCACAATTTTAAACAGAGATTTAACTTGCAACAAAGAGTTTTTATAGATGAAACTCGGAATGGTACTTACATTAACAGACTGATGTCCTAGAATCCACCACGATCAGCTCCACGTCCTTGAAACCGGTTCCATTCCTGGAAAAATAATTTAAATTTGAATAACGCCGAACATTCCGTAAAAACATTTTAAGCATTAAAAATCGAACAAAACAATACAGAAAAAAATTATGTCGATTGATATTCAAGTCTACAACAAATGGATCCTATATGAAATGTTTACGATCATGGCGCTCTCAAACACATTAACTCTTATTCAAATGAACTCCGCAATATCAGATTTGTATTTTTATACCATTTTAGAAGTTAGTTTTAAGATTCTTAGATTTCATTCCTGGATAAAAGTTTCTAGAAATCCTCAGTTGCTTATAGCGAAAAAATTATTAGTGTCATGAAAGCTTTCAAAGCACCTCCTCTCAGTGAAAAATTTGCATATAAATGTACAATAAAAAAATCTTAATATAAGAATGAGTTGTTATAATTTAATTTAAAGATTTTGCATATTTTTAAACAAGCGCTGCGTTTTCTTTCTTCCATCTTGAACAAAATTCAAATTATTTAAACTGTCAAAAAAATTTCCCCTTCTAACGTCCTCTCCACACATTTGAGGGCACGTTTGTTATTTTATGTAAGACTTAACCCTATTAGCAGAAAATGCCCAATATCATTGTGATGATATCTTCATGATATGACTTCGTATTCACATTATCACAGCACTATATAATATATAATGCTGACAGGGAACATACATCAAGTTCAAAGTAAATATTTGGAGGAATCGTTATTCTTCGCTTTCTCGAATATATTTACTGTTATATTTCACCTCGATATTCTCTGTGTAATCTCGTTTTCTTTTATAAACGAATAATGCTGAACTATTTATACGAAATTTCATTTGAAGTAATTCGAGACAGTACAATACAGCGTTCCTCCGGAGCTGGAGTTCCTGAACATTTAAATATTGTGACCCACTCACTGTTTAGAAAGAGAATTTACAATAACTCATCCTCCTCGGCGCACTGAATGTTTTTTAATAAGTGCATGATATTTCCGAGAATATTTTTCTGGACGAAAAGGTCATTTTATGTAGAAATTTTTTTTTTTTATTTAATGCGATTTAAGCCAACATCACATTTTTACAAATTATGATAAAAATACGTCGACATTCAAGATCTTGCTTCCTTTCACAAAATATTCAATGGAATTCTATTAATGATTTATCAATTACCCTTATTATCAATTTTACCCGATTTTATCAATTCATTAATGCTCTTTCAATAATATGCATTAAAATAGCTATGAATGTAAAAATATATCTGGATATTTACCGAGAAGTAATCGGCACCAAATGGTTTTATCCTTGGAAAGGAATTAATAAACTTATGATATGACTGACATCTTCTAGGGTGGCTTTGTGCAATAAAATAATGCTGCAGGATAGGAATGCTTATTTTGACTACAGTACAAGTGATCAAAACATTTCGGTTTTATATGCCCCTTTTAAAAAATTTGAAACAATTTATAATCAATATATAAAAGCAAAAAGTAATATTTAATTTATTAAAATCAGACATAACTTCATGTTCAAGATTCCAATAAATTATGAGATATTAAAGACATGCTATTTTCAATGTCTTATATTTATTCCGCTCACTGAATACGTTCATCTTCTTGATGAAAATCAATCTTATGACATCATAGCATTATTAAAAACGGAAACGTACAATTCGCCCATCTTTGAAACACCACCTTACAGTATTGCGTTCAATTTCTTAACATGTAAAATACACAAATATTAAGCAAAATCGGCCTTTAGTATTCAATAATAAAAGAAAATCGCATGATGAGACAGTTGATGAAAAAATAAAAACGATTTGAACTTCAAGGCAGCAATGTAATCTATTGAAAATTATATAAAAATATTTTTATAAAATTAAACTGCCAAAGTTTAGTAAAAATTCTCATGATTATTAAATTGGTATCCATAAAAAATACAATTTTTTTATTTTGTTTATTCGGTATAATATTCATTATTGTGCAATAATATTTGAAAGATATTGCAGAAAAAAATCCAAAACTTAATTTTTGATTGAAATTCTAATTTAAAATAATCGCTCCAGGCTACACGTTCCCACCCTCCAAATTACGCATGCTGTAGGTCAAAGTGACTAGCTTATAGAACGCCAACACACCAATTATTATTAGTACAAATGTTTCAATTTCAAAGTAAGTTTAGAAAATTTTGAATTATTTTAAAAAGATTCTAAAGTCTCTTAATCAAATTACAGAGATTTTGCATACCACTATATTTTGCATAGAAGGAACTTTTGCATTTAAAACAAGCAATTTATAAAGCATTTGTTTACGAACAGGTTTTTATAAAAAGAATTTTAAAAAGTTGTTTAAGGATTCTGTTGATTGCTATATCATTCCTTTTCGTATATGACACAATTAAAATTTTGTTTACACTTGCTGAAGTATAAGAAAGGTTTCAGTAAACTTTATAACAATTAACTAAAAATAAGTTTTTCACTTATAAAGCATTTGCTCATTTTATCCTTAATATCGCTGCACATTTCAGCTTGTTCAATATAGATGCTTCTCAAGTATATTCAATTACAGCTTTAATTTCGAAAACCTGAATCCCTTCGAATACGAGAAGGATTCATAAAGAAAAAAATCCTTCTTTACAAACAAAACTAGTCTGTTTGCATGAAAACCAAACATGGAAGCAATCAAATCTGATCCAGAATTTTTAGGATCAAAATTTGAAATCAACTTGTCAAAATCTCAAAAATTATTAAACTCACTTGATATAAATAATTACGGAGTTCATTCTACATTTTTTTAATTTCAATTTACACTTCTGAGTTTCTATGATAAAAATGGTCATTTCCATCAAACAATTCATAATTTATTTACTTATTTAAAATATTTACCGTGATGTACGAATTATTCAGTAGTCTAAAAAATAGCTGTAAAAGCGTTTATATACAAAAAGTAAAAGTTAACTTATTAAATCAAATTCTAATGCACAAATATTTCATGCATGTTGAATTATTTCATTCTTAGACTCGAGAATGTGCTCCTCACAAATGAGAAAAGAAAAGGCAAGGAAAACAACATTACCAAGCGGTGCTTGTTAAAGAAAGCGGGAGTCGAGTCACGGATGCAGAAGTCAGCATCACAGCTAAATGCAAAATGAAGGAAATGCCAAGTTTCCAGCAAAAGCGTTGAGTGCGAGCGCAGATGAATTCAAATTTGTGCTGCGCATGCGTGAATGTTCCCAGGACGCAAATGGACTAAAGATCCAAAACAAACATACGGTTGAAAAATGCTCGAATCAAAATTGTTCTTTTAAGAAATTTTGCTTTTGAAGCAGACTGTTGTTGCCCATCAAGTGAAGATGCGCAGTTTTTGCCGAGAGTGCTCGATTCTTTTTTTTTATTTTGAAAATGGTGCGATGCAGAATTTATTTTTTTAATGAAATGAAAATTTAGAAAATCTAATAGTCAACGGTTTCACGGGGAATAATTTCTGAGGCACAGAATATCAAATGTTTTCTATAATTTACTAATCAACGGCTCTCTCATTCTGTATAATTCAAGACAATTCTAATTTTCAAGTTTGTCCCTGAATAATAAGAAAAAAACAATACATGATTTGTAGTAAATTTTGCTAAAGTATCCCAAATCACATCGCTTTTCAATTATAATTAAATCTACTTTATCGAAAATAAAATTTTATCAAAGATTCATTTCACTTAGTAACTAAAGAATTTCAGAAAAATGTTTTCGTATTTTTTGATGCATGAAATATTATCTTTTTTTCGTTTTCTCAAACAATGTACAAAGAAGAAAGTATTCTAATCATAGCATATTCGAACTCAACGAATCTCCGCTTCTCAGTCCCTACCGAAGTGCAAACATCACATTCCTTGAGTTACGTTTCCCTCCTGTGAATATGAAACTCAAACGGTTTGAGCTAGAGAGGCGTGAAGTCGATACAAATTTTATTTACTTTTCATGTTTTAGCGTACAGAAGATTTCGGATTCCTAAGAATCTATGACATTTCAATGAAGGAAATAGAGTCATGTCTTTTAACTTGTATACATTAAGACTGTAGCTTAGAGAGGCTATTCATTACTAACTTGTATTGAACAGAAAATTGATTTTAAAATAATCTTTGAAGATTTCCGAAGAAAAAAAAATTTTATAAATTAAAACATCTATATTTCATAATACAAATTTTCAAGATAGCTGTGGAAAGACTTATTCCTAGAATGCATTTTTAACGTTGTTTAGATCATTTTAAAAGGTTGCTTAAAATAGTATACAAAATATTTGGAACTTTAGACAAAATGTACATTATAGATAGAAGGCTAACCTGCATTGGAAAGAAGATTATAAAAATTTCGGCTTGCTTCGATTGGAGTTTTTTGACAATTAATCAGAGTTGAAAAACAATTCTGCCCATAACTCTTCCAAGATTGTGAAGAAAGACGCTTTCCGAACACGAAAATGATTAATACTTTATTTGAATAATCTCAAAAATCATTAAAATCTATTGTTGAAGACTGGATTCGGGTGTAACAATGATCCTCACTCAGCAATTCTTAGATATTGTTCCAAGCAGTCGATAGGTGTTCAAATGATAAAGAAATGGTTAGAAAAATTGACTATGTTAAGCTAGGAACAATAATATTAGAATGGTAACAATGTTAGGTTTTGTTATAACAGATTTTTCCATTCAACAATGTTTTATATTAAGCTTTTATTCCGAAAGGAAAACAGTTTGATAAATAAAGTCGTCGTTAGAAGCAAACCAGCGGAAATGGTCTCCCCAAAATTTTCTCTCATACTCTATAATAAAGATGCAATTTCTGAGAACGCCTTGCATTGCATTGTATTACGTTGGCGTACACAAAATATCAACCTTTGGCCTGGTTTTAGCATTTTTACTGAATCTATTGCGCCATCCTTGGCGATTCATCTTGGCGAATTTGTGTTTTAAATGCGTTTTCACAGAGTGAAAAAAAATTGGACACAGAAATAAACATGTCACAAAATACCGTACCAAATTTGATGTATCTAAGTTATTGCATCTTTGAATGACCACTTTTACATGTTTATAAGAGTCTAGACAGAGAGTTGGTCCCTCTCTTGTTGAATTTAGCTCAAACTTAGTAAAGGGCTAGAGCATAAATATTAATTCTGTGCATTGAATTTTATCTATCTAGCTCTCTTAGTTTTGTATTTACCGTGCTAAATAATCGAATAACCGGACAGACAGACATCCTCTGGGCGGATTTTACTGAAACCTTGCTAGAAATCTACACATTTCGTATAAAGAACGTAAACTAAATTTAATCCCTCTAGATAATAAAGGATTTGAGTTATTTTTGTCACAAACATACGTGCATTTTCCAAAAATGCGTTTTTCGAATTTAAGGACGTTTAAAACGTGGAAATTCGTCATCATCTCGAGTTCGAATTTTTTGACGATTACTATACTTTCTCTATACTAAGTATGCAATATTACACTTTCTCTATACTAAGTAAAAATGCTTGATATTTCGGAAAGTATATGCATTAGAAGAGACTGGAAATTGGCACAGCAGGACTAGCACAATTATTAATATTATAAATAACCAATAAACAGGAGTGTTTCACTTCTTGGTCAGAAATTTGGCCGAATACCAGAAAATACGTAAACGAAACACTGCCGGTCTAAATGACTTTATATCGTTTCAAATGCTTCTAATATTTCTTTTAAATTCTTATAAATATTGATTCAAAATTTCAGAAACCATTTTGAACTCAAAATGCAGTAAACCGAAAATTTCATCGGTTTTAAAATAACAAGACTGGTTAACTGAAGTTAAACAAAACGAAAATACGGCAAAAAAAACCAAAAAGAGATTAAGTTTATATAAGTTGGCATCGTGCAAGGAATCCATTTCAATTTGATGCGAGTTGAATACAAAGCAATAACCCAGAATATTACCTGTTAAGGACATTCATTACTAAACTGAAACAGAAAACTGCCAATGTTGAAAAAGGATCAAAAATGCTCCGTTATCTGATTTTTTTTTATTTATTTCTTGAAAAATAAAAATCCTTTAATACAAATTTTCAAGACAGCGGATGAAATATTTTTCTAACATGCATCTCGACAAAATGATTTTTGACATTGCCAAGACTAGATCAGAAGTGTTACTTAAAATGGTACATTACTTAAAATGGTACATAAAAATATTGTAATAGTTGAAACACAAAGTATGGGAGACAAAACTAACCTGCATTGAAAAGACACACAATTAAGTTTGAATCGATAGAATTTTTTTTATGCACTCATCGGAGCTAGAAAAAAGTTTCGCACCCAATTCTTCAAAATGTTATTGAGGACTGAAGATGAAACTGAATAATAATTACTTTTGACATTGTTTATATAGCGTAAAAGTTATTGTTTAGGTTATTGTTAAGTTGGAGTAATAATGATCTTTCTATAATATTATTTTGCATTGTTAAACGCAAAAAGCATGTGTTTCAATAATGTAAAAAGCACTGATAGAAAATGAAGTTATAACCCTTTGCAGTAAGATTTATTAATGAAAAATAGTTCATGAAATAAGCATTTAATTTTCATTTAAGAACATTTAGGTAATTTTATAATTCTTACATACTGGTAATTAAAATTATATTAATGATATGGAAATAATTATAATTCTCACGTTCATATTCAACACTTTTTCGACAATCTCTCACGATTTTTGATTAGCCTCTAGTTTTTACGTTTAAGCTAGGCATTCCCGGTGTTTGTTTTTTTTTAATTTCAGGCACATTATAAAATCTATTCTGATGATGCTTCTACGACTCCAGACCATTCACTAAAAAGTGAAAGAATTTTCTGGCAATCCAGGAATATCCGACTGCTATATTTCAGCAAGAGAATTTTGATATGCATATTTATTTTCTGTTAGATGAACATACAACTCCAAGATTGATAGTTTCCAATGCAATGCAGAACCTTAACAAGCTAAGCACACGAAATTCAGCACATAACTTATTATCATAATTGTACTTCAATATCAAATTTTGCGCTCAATCCATCAAGGCCATGGCTGCAGATCTATATATTTCTGTGCATATAAATGGGACAACTCTGAAATGCAAAAAGCTAGCTAAATGAATTTCAGTATGAAGTCTTGCCCTCTTACACAATTGGACTAAATTGGAAGAAATCGGAATTTGCTGTATCTCACCTTTTTTTTTTTTTTTTTACAATATACGAGTTGTTAAAAAGAAGGATTGTTTAAAGTAAATCTCACTACAATTTTTTAGTAACGCCCATGCATTCCCCGAAACCGAAATCTTAAATAAAAGAAAGAAAAGTTTAGAAAAGAAAAACACAAGGAGAAGGAAGAAATATGTAGACCTGGAATCGGCAATTGCACATTTTTAAAATAAATTTGAAAGTTTTATTCATTTACCCTTTTTTTAAATATATAAAATACATAATTCCTTTGAATATTAATACTTTTTGTAAGAAAATGGTGGAATAAAGCTACAATATGCCTATTTGAATAGTGAAATTTCTGTATATTCGAGCGTAAAGACAGATTCCACGTTCAAAATGTACATCAAAGCAAAAGTTGGATTCGGTACTTACAATAAAATAACTATAGTAACATTATATTCATTTTTAGAACTCTCTCCTTCTCGACTATCACTGTACACAAGAATTATGAAAGATATAGAGTGAAGAAACAATTTTTTAAATCTTTTTTTTAAATTGAATTTTCAAAATTAAATTCTATTGCCTTAACTTTCTTATTCTTGCTTTTGTCTCACTTCTATTCAGCTGGAGTCTTCCATACGCTTCAACATTGTTCGGAGTAATCAGAATAAATTCGAAAAATAAAAAATTGGAATGAAGAAAATTGTATAGAAATTAAATATCGCTAAAAAGCTAGTTTTTTTTTTTAAATTTAATATGCTTGTGAAATTATCTTCTCCGAAAAGAATGTGAAATGATAAAATTTTTAACTAAAATTTTAAAACAATTCTCGAATGAGCACATACTACCCAAGGAGCAATGAATTGTGAAATTTGGTAGCTTTAGGAACGAATTTGGCTCGATGCGATTTTTAGTCAGGATACAAGAAATACAAGTTTAAAAAATTATATAGGGATTAAATTGAAAATAAGCATTTAATAAGAATAGATAATCTATCCAGTGCAAGAAATGCAGCATCTTCTGATAAATGTAAAAATTAAAGAAAGCATATAACATAATAACGCTTGCACTTCTACATCCAACACAAGAGTTCACAATTTTTTTTTCTGAAGAATTATTTTTAGAATCATTCATCAAAATAATAATCACTAAGCTACAGATTAATTATTTGAATGATGAAATAGATGAACTTTTTGGCAGATGGATTAAAAGAAATTGAGTCTAAATTTCTTTCTGTTAAAATGAGATTGCTTTGATTAAAGAAACGGTATAAAAATGTAGCAACTCATTTATTTATTATCAATGCTTCAACATTAATTATATTTTATAGTAATTAAAGCAAAAACTAAATAAATAATTTAAGAACTGTTCTTTCTTCAAACATTTCGTGGACATTTCACATATTTTACAATATTAAACAGAATTTGCAGGAATAAAATTTACGTGTCATGAAAAATTCATCATTTTCAAAGGAATTTCTTTAGTAGAAATTATTCAGAAAAAAAACCCTGAAAATTTCGTGAATATATACATTTCTATTTTTAAACAAGACGAGAGATTCCCACTCAAGCAGCCAATCCTTTGATTTTAAATAAAATTTATGTCCGAGAATATCAGTTCTCCAATCTTTATTGCCAACAAAATAAAACTGTAAATCAAAATGTAAAATGTGTTTTCTTAAACTATATTATTTAATTACTTTAAAAGTGCGATTATAAATTGAAAGAGATGTATGTGGCTTTGAATTTACAAATTACTGATCACCTTCGCAGTGTCGGAAAATTGAAATCAAAAACAAATCCGAGCTTCTAGCATTAATTTGTAAAATGAGCTTCTAGCATTAATTTGTAATAAAATCAAATTTGCGTAAGTCCAAAAGAAATTAAATTCTACAAGTGCTAATTACACTTTTTGGTTTTGTAGCAGCGAACTTTCTCATTACAAATGTGGGTTTGAACGTTCCGATTTGGATGATGAAGGGTGAAGATTCATAAAAAAAGTTCCAACCAGAAGATGAAACAAATTGTATTAAAGGAAAAATAAAAACTTAAAACTACTAAATCGAACACAGGAATTTCCTAATACATCAAAATTCGGTATCGGACTTCCCAACATTTGGAAAGCAAATCTATAAAGAGCTAAAAAATGCAAATTAATAGAAAGTTAGCACGTTCAAGTCTTATTTCATATTTCTTTTTCGTCAAATTGTATGATGAAAATTCAATATTTTCTTTAATAATCCTTTGGTAAAAGGGAATTTTAGTGTGCACCCAGCTGCGCCAACAATGCCAAGTCGCCAATAAAGATGGCGTACAAAATAAACAAATACTTCCGCTGAGCAGTTACGGTTACCATTTCCCGCCATCTAATTAGGACTTTTACTGATAAGTATTGTTTTTTTTTCGGCATCTGTAGAAGGCACCGGGCAGAATTTTTTAACTTAAAAAAACATCCTACGGCTTCGCTAGCAGCGGGAGCGGGAAACTAGTAGCTTCGCTAGCACACAGAACATAAAGACTGTGTGGATAACAGAAACAGTGCATAACCAAGAGAAAAGAAAAAACGGAGAAATGAGCAATC
Source organism: Argiope aurantia (assembly GCA_026543865.1). Taxonomy (NCBI): domain Eukaryota; kingdom Metazoa; phylum Arthropoda; class Arachnida; order Araneae; family Araneidae; genus Argiope; species Argiope aurantia. The sequence continues at coordinate 11,471 of JAPMOR010006764.1, forward strand.
GGAACATTCTCCATACAAAATTTCAAACATACTTTTCCCACCTTCATCAACTCGTAAAAAAATATATTCCACTCGCCCTTCATCCATTCTGCCGGTTCAATATCAAACCATTTTCAATACAAAATTTCAAACAATCATACTTTCCTATCTTCATCAACTAGTAAAAAATATATATATGCGTATTTAACTCACCCTTCATCCATTCTACAAATTCGAAATACTGCCGATATAACAAATTAAGAAGGGAACCAACCGTTATAACACCAAAAGAATAACGAGAACTGCGAAGAATTCCATTGCAGCTGTCTTTTAAAGTGAGAATGCTGACAATTTTTTTAAAGCGCATACTGACAATTAAAAATTGGAAAAGAATAAATATTTTCTGTTCGTATTCACATCAAAAAAAAGAAAGAAAATAACTTAATTTTACGCTTAAATTTCTTTATTTAATAAATTTTAATTAGAATAAAGAACAAAATTAAAATCTTTAATCGATATTTTTTTAATATTTTTAACTTAACATTTTTCATAATGTAATTGTAGTTTATGTGCAACTCAACCATTGCAAAAAGTAGTAAACAAAGCAGCAGTACGGTTGCTATAAGAGGGGTCCGATGAATTGCAATATTGGCGATAAACAGCTGGTGCACACTAATCTTCACTTAGGCCATTTCTTCAATAAACAAAACATTTTCATTTCAATAATCCAAACTTTTTCAATTTTTTAATATGCGAACGTATCCAAGTACGAATTACATGAAAGCTTCAGAAAAGTCAATTAATAACCGGGATCAATCCATACAATTTATATGCAAAGAAGAAAGGATGTAAACATATTCTGCAAGCATCTATTAAGAGTCAAACGTATCTCAACAACATGCAATTCTTAATCTAGCGTATAATAAATTATCTTGGAATGCGTGATATCTTGCTTATCGATAACAACAGATAAAAAAATAAATAAACTCACTGAATAGCTTTATAAGGCACTGGCGTGTTGATAAAAATAGCAACAGGTAGTCTCTGTAAAGCCACGACCTTCGTAATGCACATTCGTCTCTTCGCATTATTAAAATGAAGATATGTGCTACGGAAGAAAAAGGATCTGTGACTGATTACCTTCCCATCCAACAACGAACTGACGAGAGGTGTAAATGCGCGCGCATATGAATTAGGGTAATGACACTGACTCTGG
>JAPMOR010006765.1:1985-13397 GCA_026543865.1 Argiope aurantia
AAAAAAAAAAAAAAAAAAAAAAAAAAAAACCCAGCCATTTCAGGTTTATAGTTTCTGCTTGATAATAGAATTCAATTTCTTTTTATCCATTTTAGGATAAAGATGTGTCTTTTGGAAGAGGAAAAACCGTAAATACAAGAGATTGTCAGTGAAATAAGTATGAAAAATCCTTTGATTTGGTTTTCTTTAAAGAATTGAAGTCGGGAAGACACAAAAATATGTTCACCTACTAGTACTAAGCGCAGAGAGCTTCAGCTCAATATGTTTGTTAATTCTCTCTTAATGCTATACACTTAAACAATGTCAAATAATAATTTATCTTTAATTGAAGACTGGAAATGACAAATGTAGTAAGTGGCAAAAGTTTAAAAAAGAAACCCTTTTCAAACGTACCAAATATCAGGGTTTTTAGCCTAGGAAACGATGAAAATGTCTAAGTAGTTAAAGTAGAACGCATAAATTGATCTTGTCTATGATATAAATACTGCGATGAATGACCTGAAGAATGTTGTAAATACTATGACAATACTCAATGCCATTATCATTTCATCAACTGCTTTATTTGTTATTAATAGTACAATATAATGTAAAATGAATATAGAAATACTCACATAGCAAATAAAAATATGAATCTTGAAGAAAAAATGTAAGTATAATGTATATTTGCATAGATAGAAGAAAAAAAAAAGGATTTAAAAAGTGGGAAAGGAATACGATGCATTACTGACCTGGAAAAATTAATATTTGCCCGAATCGGGTTGAAAATTCATTCTACTGTAAAATTGGCAACTTGATACTTCCTCGTTTTCCATTTCCATTCTTCAGTTACTAAGACAGTATATTTATTAATTAATAATCATTATGTAATAACTGATGAAAATTAATTAATTAATTTTAAAGATACTCATCGTTAATTGTCCGTGTAAGCAACGTAAGTAGTAAATGTATTGATCATAAAACAAATTCCGGATAATCATTGCACTCTTGCCTGAGCTGCAAATTCAATTTAGAAGGCTATTTGCTGATAAGAATACGCACTGATGTGTGCTAAATGTGCTAAACGCATTACAATAGATAGTCATCGAGGTTCTCTTTATTACATTTACATGGGTGCGTCGATCGTAAATTGTAGAGCGATTCAGCCCGTGTCTATCAGATCTTGATCTATTCGTAGAATTGGGAGAGCATGAGGCTGATTCTGGATGTGATAAGAAGAGGCGTCATTGAGAATTATTCGAAGAGTATTTCGTTTTATTCACCTTTTAGTGGCATTTTCGAGTGAATTATGAAAGGAAGTTTTAGAAAAATATACATGCAAAATGGTTGTAAAAATGCAATAAAATGTTGAAACAATATTTTTTTGCTTTTTTGGGTATTATTTTCTTGGCGTGCAGTTGGTTCCCTCGGATTAAGGATTGCCAAAAATCTCAATTAAATATTTTGTGTAATTCGATTTTAATTAAGTCCTTAGTAAAATAGTTTTATTCAACATTTCATAGACATATAACTCATTACAAATTTCTAACAAATGAGAATTGGTAGTGATTTTTCACCAAAATTGTAGACTTTTATGAAGTTTTGGTCAAAATCCATCTATGAGAAGCCTTGGCCTCCATGTGTTTGATTAAAAAATTATTTTCTACTTTCTTATTACTAATTTTTTTTATTTTTATTATTTTCTACTTTTCACTCTTTTATATATTTTATAATTGATTATTACAGTGTTTATACAATCCTATCATCAATTTTTCACAAAATTTATTATCGCTGGTTCTTCTCATATCGATTTAAAACTAAATAAAATTAAGATTATGATCAATAATTACGGTCGAAAAATATTAAAATACTATATTGTTATCGGAAACACACAACTGTACGGATTTCAGAATTCGGGTATATCAAAAAATGAGGGAATGAATCAAAATGAACGATTCCATCTTTAAAAATATGATATGAGTCAAATGAAAGTTGTTGAAAAGAAACAAGCGAAGCAGCGTGAAAGGAAACGAAATTAAAGAAGTAAGATAAATAAATATCTGAGAAATATTGCAGAGTTTGGAAATAAAAAACTATAAATACAAGAATTTGTGTCATTTGAAATTTTTTATCTATCAAAATAGAAATTTCAATCAAAAAAAAGTTCATTTGCGCCATAATCGCTATCAATACAAGGGTACTTCAATCGATTCATACTTACTCATATAAGTGACCAAAAATAAGCATCTTTTACTAAAAACGCTTAACTGAGTTTTTTTAAGTAAACAACTGAAAACTGTATTAAACTGTATTGAAAATATATTGAAACTCAAAATAGAAAAATATTTTTTTCTGCATTTCGTTAAATCATATTTAAATCTCAATAATTCCTTAACCCACTCTAACATCTACGATAAAAGTTAAATACATAATGCAGTTTCATATTTATTATAAAAAAGTAATTTTTCGGTTTGAATAAAATAAATGTTTGAAATAAACTTTTAATGCCTGATCGACATGCGTGCGCCCCAGTCTTGTTACGTCTTCTGGAAAGTTGCCTAGGGTCGCCTAATGACAAAATCGGCGCTTTTCACAGTATTCAAACTTACATCTGATGTGCGAAAGCAATTATCTGCTTGAGGCAGCCAAACATAGTGGACAATTTTTATGTAAATCTAAATAATATACGTAAAGTGCGTACGAATATTATTTTGTGTTCATTGTATAGTCATTTAGTACATTCATTGTTACGTACGTTACATAACAATCAAAAAATTAAGTGCGTATATGTAAATGAAAGAATTAAAATCGTAGCTACGCAATATTCAGTGATTTTTGGTTGTAAAAACTGAAATAATTGGAGATTTTAAAAAATCAAATTGTGGGAGGATAAAAAAATATACAAAATGTATCATTTCTTTCAATTCCCGACTTTTCTGGTTTTTAAAGCAAGTGATTTGCTCGTAAACAAGTAATGCGTTATAATATCTTGGCCTTTTTTTTTTTTTTTTTTTGGTCAGGAAACGATGTCTTAAGAATATATTGCTAATTTTCGATTCTTGTGATCAACTTTTATAATTGCTTTATTTAAATATAGACTAAAATATAATTTCATATTCTGTCTTGTTATGTTTCATATAGAATATTTTTTCCCATGATATAAAAAGAGGTGCTTTTATTCGAGTGTTATGGTCAAGCAATTAATTTGCAGTTGAAATGGAACATTTTATACAATTAATTTTTATAATGTATATTTAAGAAGAAATTACATGACATTTATAAATTTGTAATTACAAGCTGTTTAAGAGCAACTCCAAGCTGATAAAATTAGGGGACTTTTAGCTTTCTGAAGTTTTTAATTTACTGAGAAATTTCCTAACATTCCTTTCTTTTTTCTAGCTACAGTGACTTGGTAGTAGAGTCTCGGAAGCGTCGAGTTCAGATTTCCCCCAGTTAGTATGGCGTGATAATTTAGAGAGGGGATGCCGCCTTAGGTATCTGCCTCTTCATTTTCCCAGGAATTTTTTCATGGGTGTTAATTTGATGAGCAAAAAATACTCATATAATCTCTTAACCACTTTACTGTTTAATTTTGTTTACTATATAATAAGATAACACCTTCTATTTTAGGAATATTTTTTTATTTTGATTCAAATGGAAATCCATTGAATACTTGACTTATCTATGCATTCTAAGTAATTTAATATTGAATTATAATCGTTATGAATGGCTTATTTTTTGCTTACAACTATCAAAATTCGATAAATTGATGCACGTATGGCATTCGTGTATTACAGTTAAGTGGTTAATTATTAATTTCTTAAATATTTGATTACAGTCTGGTTGATTCAAATTATAATTGCTATTAAGTAGGAACATATGTAATAAATTACTTCCATGAAAATTCGGAAAAGTAAAAATCACTGCTACGTTATTTTTGAACTGAATTGCACTTCTCCACCAAATCATCTGATTACCTACTCGACTTTCTATACACACCTAACGAGTCAGAAATCGTTTTTTCTTTGATGAGTATTCATTTGATGGGGAGGAGAAATATTTATTAATTTCTTCATTATTGATTTCTTAAATACCTAATTTCAATCCAGTTGACCGAAATTATGATTGCTATTAAGCAGGAACGTATATAATAAGTTACCCCCATGAAGAATGCGGAAAATAAGAAATCAGAGCTACTTTACTTTTGAACTGAATTACACCTCTCCACCAAATCATCTGGTTACCTACACGGTTTTCTATACACACCTAACGAGTCAGAAATCGTTTTTCTTCCAGATAATGAATAAGAACGCTATTCTTCTTCCTCCCTCCGAATAACGACGGTCATTGTAAAGCTAATCATCAGGGGTTGGAGTCTTCACTAATGGACAGAGGCGCTCAAACATTGTAATAAAAGAAAGGCAATGAAAAACTTGAGACATTTGAGGATGCCTCCCAAAATACCTCCTTTACCGAATAAATAGCGTCCCTTCGCATTATAGTTTCTAGAAATAGTTTTACGCATGAGAGCACTTATACCATGTACTTTGTAGAAAGTTATGAAAAGAAAATTCAGATGTTGTAGAAGTGTTCCTGAATTTTTCTACATTATGTGTATGCATGGAATATGTAAACGGTTGAAAACGAAGTAATATATTTTCAATTCTGTTCATCCAAGACAAGTGTTATTTGTTATATATATATGTTATTATATATTTGCAGTCAATATTTTATTGAATTATACAAAAAGTAACTATTTTTTTCTGTATTAATGAAGTAAGATTTTATAAGGAGAAGAAAAATAATGTTTTTAATGTAATAATGTTAATAATTAATAATAGAAATTTTGCTCAGTTGTTTTTCTTTCGTATTATTTCATGATTTCAACCCCATAAAAATTCTTATGAAATTGGAATCGTCTTTATCTTTTGTTTCAAAAAAAAATGCAATAACGATTGTATATTAATTTTTGTATAAAACGAAACAATTATAATTGGATGGTGAAAAATTTTGTAAATGAGATAGAAGGATTTTTTAATCCTAGATCCTGCATTTTTTTTTGAAACCGATATGTAACGATTTATTATTATTATGATGAAGTACAATGTTTTGGTGATTCAGTTAGATCAGTAGCTCAGTTTGTTTCTGCTGGATGACACCACTTGAATCAATTAGCTGATGATTGATCATATCACATTTATTTATGTATTATTACCTTAGAAGCAATTTAAAAATTTTACAGACTTTCGAAAAATTCTTTATGTTACCTTTCAGTGAAAAATATCTACTTTTGAAAGTCTATAAGCAAGCTTATAATGCCTATATTTTTATATTTCGGTGATGTTTTAGAGTATAGAAAATTATTATACTTTTCATAAAAAGGGTGGTTTTCTCGACTTTTCCGAAGTATATATCAACACGTTTAATGGAATTAATATCTTTGAGCTGATGTGAAACAAATTATGAGTGTATCAACCAATGCATGCAATGTTAAATGATTTTCGAGCCTTGATATTTTCAGATTATCAGTCCTTTTATTGCAATTTCTTTCATGCGGAATCGATCAATGCTTTGATTTTGCGGTCATCAGTTTCGAATGTTTTTCTAAATTGCAATGGTTCTTTTATTGCAAAATTTCCAAGCCGAAAGAAACAAATTGATTTTGACACCCTCATAATTTTAAAGAAATCTTCCTCGTCCTCCCACAATTATGGGTTTGGAATTTTATGGGTTTGGACTGCGCATTTTTTTCCCATGAGAAACAGAACAAAATATATTGAAAACATTATTTTTAATTTTCTATTTCGATACCGCAGCGAAAATAAAATATAAATGTTGATAAAACGGTATTCCATCTTTTGTTAAATTCATCATAAATATTTATTCATTTTCAGGTAACATAAGTAATTTATTATTTCTAATGAAATCAGTTACAATGCGGCGTATGCAAGCCCATTTATTTAAAAAAAATTAAGAAAAACTTATCCTTTACCGAACCCACTGCATAAAAAAATTTATGCAGAGCATTTTTATGGTAATTATTGAATTCAAATGTCCTGATGTCGATTCAAATTTATAGAAACAAATAAATATAATTTTTTTAACTTTAAAAATGTGAACTTCTTAAAAAAAAGACAGAATATTGAAGGCTAAATTAAATTTTTTACTGCATTGAATAAAAATATTAGTAATTAAAGCACAAATTAAATACTTGAATTAAAATTTAATGCATTTGTCTAACAATTCTGGGAAAATAAATCAAATTTCAGTTAAAATTTTATACCAGGGGAATAGAAAAACAAATTAGAAAATATTTGCGTAATACTAAACAATTTTGATTCGTATTAATCCTAAACGAACAATGCTTGACTTTGAAGCATTGGTTAGCATTTCAATCCTAAATTATTAATGATGATAAAAACTTCTGTAATAATCATAGATGTAATAAAATAAGTAAAAGCAGTAAAAACGAATAAAACAAAATCAGAAAGGAAAAACTCGATAATATAAAATGTGATATTGATTTGTTTGTCAGTTTACAGTTAATTGTTAGCAGCGCGAAAATGCATGCATAACATAAAAAAACTCGTACTAAGCTTTTAGGAATTTTTGTTACAGAATTTGAATTCAATTCGATGTATTTTGCAAGCTATGTCAAGGGTTCTTCAAAACAATTGCAGCAATGTTATATAGGCTTAAATTTCCTTATAAATAATGAAAGGAAGGAAAATTTGAATAAAAAATAAATAAAAACTTTAAAATAACTAAAAATAAGTTTTGAGTTTCTAATCACTGCTTTTTGCGATTTTCTTTGGTCACCTTTTAGGGCCATGTGAAATATTTTCTCACTGCTGCATACAAAATAGACGTGAAGTTAATCATCCGCGACTTATCTCAATAAAGTGAAGATACAAAGAAATAATTTTAAGAGATTCCGATAAAAAAATTTTTATCAAAATTATTTTTATATTTTTAAAAACCGTTGATTTAATACTGAGCATTCATGTGGTTCACGAACATGCATTAATAACTACGAATTTTACAGTCTCCAGCTTAAAATGGACTACCGCATGATACTATTCGTGGGACAACAAAAAGCAATTTGCGTGTACACAAAATAAATTTATAAATAAATAAAAATAACAACATATATACAAAATATGTATATAAATAAAAACCTTTAATTTTTTTCTATATTGAGTACAAATTTTCACTTCTTCTCGCTGTATCTTTATTTATTGTAATTATAACCATTTATAATTTGGCTGCATATATTTTGTATATTACTACTCCCTTACGAGGTCCAATTTTAATTCAGTTTCATTGAGCTAACAGGATGGTAGTGTTACAAAATGCAGGTTGGCATAACGAACCGAAAAACCTTTTTAAAGGAAACTTTGAATTTAAGATTAGTTTATTAATTAGTATATTTTCATAAAATTACTTCGTTCCCTATTTTTAATAATTTTAAAAAAATTTTAGATGCTATATTCTCAGAATCGCAAAATTCGTATCTCTGCGAAAATATCGTAAGAACGATTTTTTTCTAACATTTAATTACTCTATTTTAATCTTTCTTTTTATATATACATATATATCACGCATTTTTTTAATATTCTGGATATTAAGATATTAAGGGTCTAATATTTATTAAATTAATCCGAAATTCTATAGTCTACTGAAGTCAAATTTTAAAAATTTCTTCCTAAGTACCGATCTTTAACGTCCTATGACAAATATACTCTGCAAGGAGAATGGTTAATAAAGTTAGTATATAGATATTACCCTACATTCGACTGAAGTCCGTTTTATATACTTTTATCTCACTTGACTCGCTTCGTATTTGTAAACATGAATATTTTTAACCTCTTTTTCATTCAGTTTCTGATGGTCTAGAGTTCCAAGTTTTGTATTCTTGTATGTTCCGAATAGAAATACACAATTAATTACCAATTTAATTTGAACTTAATCGACAATTAATTGATTAATTTAATTAAATTTTATTCCATAAGAATATCCCACCTCTTAATGAATCTGTGAAAAATTGATTTTAAGATTCCGCTATATTTATAATAAAAAAAATGTAAATTAAAGACTAAAAATAAACAAAAATAATTAAAATAAACAATTTCTGCTTTTCAATATTCTAATAAAAGCGTGAATCTTAAAATCTGCTTTTATTAAATATGTTTTTAATGAATCCGTAACGTCATAGTTTATTCGAAACTGAAATTTCACAACAACCTACACATGTTCTGAGGGGAGAACGGGTACTAAAGTTATTTAAGGAGGCAAAAAACGGAATCTATCTGATATCAGCTCACGCTTACAACTGAATAAATGAGCCGTGCGTGTAATTGTTTGTTTTGTGATAAAAAAAAGAAAGCGAAAAGAGGGCATTTCTTTCAGGAATTATATTCATACCCTCTGTTTACCTTCCATGTAATAATCCTCTCTCCGGGATTACTAAGGGCCATTCTTTTCTCCCCCCTCCCTCATTCTAGCTCCGAGATAGAATCATCCATTCTATCGAGTAATTGAATTACTGGAGTTCCCCCGCAGTTGGGCATTGCTCTCTATCTGCGAAAGGGAGCAGTCATATAGGAACCACTAATTGTTATGGATAGCCGACTATCTTCTGAAATCTCAAATGAAAGCGGAAAGGAAAGAATCGTTTTTTCTCCACTAACCTAATAATAAAGCCATGGGAGAACAGATAGACATTTACCGACTTTTTAACCAAGATTAAAATTGCAAAGTAATTTATAAATGGTTTTCATGAGATCGTTCCACGTCGAGTATATTGCTAAGTTAAAGGTTTCTCTTCACTGACTTCTGTTGCATAACATTGAGCGCTATAGCGAGGCTTTTGCATTTCACATTTATTGTTGATTCAAACTCCAGTTCTTTAGTATAGAATAAAGCGGAAATTAGATTGCTGAAGATGATATATGTTTTCGAATAGACGCATCTTTATAATAGTAACCTCATTTCAATCAAAATTGTTAAAGAGTGAAAACTATATTGGAATAAAGATTGTCAACTTGATAATTAGAAAAGAAATGACATTTCTAAACATACAGTTTCGTACCCAGAATGGGCACTATTTAAATTTGATGGAAGGAAAATAAATAAGAGACTGAAATTCAAAGAAAAACACACACATACTAGTAAGTACGAAAAATTAATAATAAATAATTAAATATTAACAACAAAAATTATTTTCTGAATTGCAAATGTGAAGAACATCCTTTTTACTGCCTTTCTAGTAAAAAATTCAGAATAATTAGACATTCATTAAAGAAGAGAAAAGAATTACTATTCATTCATAGTGGCTTGATGGTGTCTCGTATTAAGAACAGGAGGACTAGCAATTAAAGATTCGTCTCCATAAAGATTTAGTATACGCTAAAGATGCCGCAGAACATTTCATCTTAACATTAGAATGGTGTGAAAATTTTGAGAATGAAATTCCAGTTCAAGTATCGTTATTATCATCTGACCACAATTCAAAATTTTAAAATCCATTTCAGTTCTCGTGGTGCTTTAAAAGGGGAAGTTGCTCTAATAAAATAAACGCAGCAAAAAATTAATCTCTTATCTATTCTCCTCTCGAATTTAGAGTGATAAAAAAATCTCTCAAACATGACTAGAAATATGAAAAGGTTGAGGTATTAAATAGTTCTTTTTAATTTAGTTGTTAAAGGTTAAAGGTTTAATATAGCTATTACATGGCGGGTATTAGAGAAAATTGTTTGTGCTTCTTGTCATCTTGATCTAGAAATGATTTTAGAATGTAAAAAATTGTGAAATGTATTAAACTACAATAAAAGTTCCCATTTTTGTGAATTTCAGAAAATGCCTTACACAGTTTTACGCATAAATGGATTTTCAATTGTACAACCTTCTTTGACACATTAAAACCCAATTTCCAGTCGAATAAAATAGATAATTTTATTTTTCATGGTGGATATACATACAAAACAAAAGCATAGAAACTGACCGTGAAAATCTTTAACTAATTTGAAGTTTTAAGAATTTCGAGTTTCAAGAAATCACATTGTATTTCGTAAAATGAAAAATGAAATTTAAAAATTCATGCTTCTGAATTTCTAAGATACATTTTAACTTTGTGATTGCTATAATAAACGAAAGCTAAAAGAATGGAATATAAACGGCCTTATAGTGGAAGAAAAGAAGGAAATAGAGACTGGCTTGGATAATAAAATATTTTCAGAATGATTGAACTAAAGCTGTTTATGAATTCCACCTGGAAAGTTCACTATGAAAATTCCCGACTTTTTCCCGAGATGTGACAGCGCTAGAAGAGGAAACTAACAATCAAATGTAGCATAATTTTTTTAAACAGACTGAAAGGAATTGCTTTATGCCATGATGAATTTTAAATCTGTTTTTATTTATGACAACTGAAGAATTTTTTAAAGCAGTTTTCTGATCTAATATTGTTCTCTGCAACTTTATTTCAACCTTTATATCTTCTGAAAGACTGAAGAATAAAGGAAAGGATAGGAATATTTTTCTTTTTCTTGATTTGCAGTTTTGTCATAACAATTTTCTTGATGAGATAATAAAATCTGAGAGCGCTGAAGGTTTCTGGGGACAATGAGTGTCCTATAACAGAAGTATAATAAAAAAATATATATAATTTCCCATCCTCTTCGGTGCAGGACTTCTCGATAATTTGAAAAATTTTGAGTTTTAAGATAAAATATTTCAATATTTATATGTATAACAAAAGAAAAAAAAATATTTTCAGTTGTCTGAAAATAGTTTTAAAACCAACTAGATCTCCACGACTATACTAAAAGAATTTGGCTCATTTTGTAAAGAAAGGAAATATGCAGTTTGGACATTTTACTTTCTATCAACCGATTTCAGACCAAAATTTAACACAGATCTAAAATTTTTGTGACCAAGACCATATACTCAATTTCGTTTATCTGATTGGTTGGCGACAGATGTTCAGTCCGTCGGCATATTTGTTTCAGAACTTCATTTAATATTGATTTACAACTCGGGTGCTAAAGTCAAATTTCATTTTTTGAATTCTTACTAAATTATTGAGTTGATCGTTTCTTAAATAGATAGATAGAATGAATTTCCATTTGTTGATATCTTTTAAATTCTAATAGAAATCGATACACATGAGCAGACAGGCAGGCATAAACTTAAGATTTCGGACTCAGGAAGATCTAAAACGATAACAATCACCAGAATATGGTGTTAAAACAGATAATACCCGTTTTGATGATAATAATACTTTCTCTTTATATATTTCATGTGCAGGAAATTAAAAATAGAATTAAAATCGGGAATCAAAAGGGATAACTTTTTTTTTTCATTTTTCATTTATTCCTACTCTCACTTTAGTAATCCCTTGCATTTACATGAGAAAGGCTGAATTCTTCATGGATT
>JAPMOR010006765.1:13407-37456 GCA_026543865.1 Argiope aurantia
GGTTAACTTTTTCTTTCTTTCATCTTTCATTTATTCCTACTCTCACTACAGTAGTCCCTTGCATTTACATGACAAAGGCTGAATCCTTCATGGATTGCCAAGTGATATTAGTAGAAAAGAAGTTTAGTAATATTCTCTCCAAAACGGTTCGAATTTGGTCAGCTGATAATTTAATTACTTTTTAAGTGTCAACTTAATTGTTTTTAATGAAATTTTCCATTGGAGGAGTTAATTAAGATCAGTTAATTTGAAGCAATTTTTCTTTGATCTTCTCTGTGGTTTGGAATAAAAATCTTCTGCATATTTGATTTGATTAATATAAGTGCTATAGACTAATAATTTTGCTTGATATGACAATCGTCACGTTTGTTGTTATTCTGTTGAGTAAAAGTGAAATTTCCGTCCGTAGACTTAACATGGAAGTTTTGACTTGACCTAGCATCTCACACGTGTATCAATAATATTTTTGTTTTCCTTTATTATGTGAGGAATGAGTTTAATGAAATTATTGATACCTGATTCATCCACGAGGTCATACATATAAAGTGCTTCAGTCTAGTTATATTAACGTCCCGTTTTAAAGCAACACTAGGGTTATTTTGGACCCCGGTCAGATGGCAAGGACGACATCTGAGCTGGCACTCGCTTTTCTGCACCACACCAGCGGGAGAGCGTTTGGCCCCGACGGATTCCGAGTGCAACAGACCCCCTTATACGACGGATCTTCGGTGGAATCGGGGTTCGAACTTGAAGCCCTACGGCTCACAAGCCGAGACTTTACCACCAGGCCACCGCGGCCCCTATAGGTTGTTTCAAGTATGGCTCTAGAAAAGATTTATGACTTTTTGACTTAATATTAGTTTACTTGTAATAAGAGAGTTAGTTTACTTGTAATAAGAGAGTGTACATTTTTTTTATCTATTTTATTTTAAATTATTTGAATTAGTTTTTAAAATGAATGAAATGAAATGAAATCATAATATTGTTTGGTTTTGGAATTTCCAAGCAATACGAAAAAGTGAATTTCAGACACAGTATCACCAGGCCTGTCATTTGTACAATTAGAACCAAAATACAGTTTTTTATTTCTAATTTTTTTTCTTTTTTTTTTTTACTTTCCTTTTTACCCTTGAATGTAGTAAAAGTTTCTGTGGATGTTCAGAGTGTGAATTTAGTTTTAAAAATTAAAAAAAAAATTATCCATAAAATTTAGTAATTGCATGATCTTAGGAATAATTTCATGCAGTAAGCATCTACGTTCTACAACTTATTTATTTAGTTTAAAAAAATTGATTAAACAAACTACGCTTGAATACTCAGCTTGCGATCAATATCTCAAATGCTATTTTAAATGCATTCATATCAGCACTTTGCATCGAACTTCCTCTTACTATTATCAATATTCATCAAATCATTTTTTTTTTGTATACCAAAATAGGAATAGCATTTTACGGACAAAATATATTTGATACATCAGAGATATGCTTCCTGTTACTGAAATTATTAAAATTCTTTCTGTTTTGAATGTAAATAATTAATATGAAAATATCCGTAATAAAAAAAGGGGGAAAGGCGTGACAAAGAATTTTTAGTCTATGTTGCATCATTTTTTCCTCCCAATCTGTAAGTGCAGAATTAAATGCTATTATGATTCTAAAGAAAGGCGGAAACGTTCGGAACTGTGTACAGTTTTTACTCTCTTGAAAATCTTCGATTTCCTGTCTTCAAACTGCGCATCCAAGCGACTTTTCGTCCGAGATACTGTTATTACTTCACCAAGTAATGTGATTGGAGGGTTGGAGTTCTTTCGAAGCCAATCAAAGCTTGAAAGGCGGAGCTTTCATGTAGCTACAGAAATGTATACTACGCATTTTCCGCATTGCGGGTTATGTTAGAATATAAACCAAGTTAGCCACAAGTTTTTTTATAGCTATATATATATAGTTGACTCAACCGAAAGATAAATGTATTTCGAGCAAATTTAGGAAAGAAAATGCATGACTTGCCGTATTCCGTATTTGAAAACGTGATGTTATTTATTTGCAAATGAATCAATGATAACAATAATTTGGATTCATAAAAGTACTCTACATTCCAGTATATCACGTTTTGTTTGATGAAGTATGTCTACAACCACTATTTCGTTTATTTCAAAATAATTTATTAATGGATAAGAAAAAAAATTTGAAAAGAAAATGTGCATAAGTAATTTAAGAAATTAAATTTTGTCAGTGTTATTACCATATTCTGTTTTTTAGTACACTAAACTATAAATTCCGTGATAAAATTTTGAAATAAAAACAACGCAATAAGAAATATTTTTGGAATTCTGGAAAATTTCAATATTTTTTCTTTTCGGAATAAAATAAAGGGTGGAAATAGCAAACTAATCTAATTGATTTACTCTAAATACATTTAGAGACAATCTAACTAAATAAAATGATTTAAAAAAAAGACTCGAATTGAGGCACAGTACATATTATATCTGTAAAAAATATTACTTTTTATTTTCAATGATTGCTTTCATTGGTCTTACTCCTAATAAATTTCAATAAAGGATTGAAGATATAGCATTTGAAAACAACAAACGAAATAAAGAATGCCAATCGAGTTTTTTAATGGCTAATTATATTATTTAATAAGGATTTTAGTTTAACCTGTTAAATTTTGGCAACAACTTATTCTTCTAATTTGAAAGTGATGAAAGATAAGAGATCTGAGTTTATGTTTCAAATGCATTATTATGAGAACAATATTAAAAAGGGAGCGTGCAACTAAATTGTTGAAAATTAAATCACCTTGATCTATCAGGATTTTAACAGGTTGATCTATCAATAAATCGTGTTCTGTTTGGAGTGCAAAATTTGAATGGTGCAACAATAAAGGTTATTTAGTCTATATAGAGGTGCGTGAAAAATTACAACACATTCTGCAGTGTTTTTGGCATACACACTTTCACAAAAATGCTGAGTAAAAAATTACAACACATTTTGCAGTGTTTTTAGCATACACACATTCACAAAAATGGGGAGTGAAAAATTGCAACACATTCTGCAGTGTTTTTGGTATATACACATTCACAAAAATGGGGAGTAAAAAATTGCAACACATTTTGCAGTGTTTTTAGCATACACACATTCACAAAAATGGGGAGTGAAAAATTGCAACACATTCTGCAGTGTTTTTGATATATACACATTCACAAAAATGGGGAGTAAAAAATTGCAACACATTTTGCAGTGTGTTTGGCATACACACTTTCGTAAAAATGGTGAGTAAAAAATTGCAACATATTCTGCAGTGTTTTTGGCATACACACATTCACAAAAATGGGGAATAAAAAATTGCAATACATTCTGCGGTGTCTTTAGCATACACACACATACACAAAAAATAGTAACTACATTTGATACAATTGTCATGAAACGCACCAAATAAAAAGAAAATATTTGCATTGTCAGAACTGCAAACAATATATATATATATATATATATATATATATATATATATATATATATATATATATATATATATATATATGTTGCAATAAATGTGATTATTTCAGTGATTATGTAAAATTTTCAGCGGTAATTCATAATCACTAGTTTATTACATTTAACTTAACATATATATTTTTAATAAGATTTCTTTCCTCAACAGCCCTGTTCCTCGTCTTCTAGAATGAGTCTTCTTAAATTGTTTCTAGCATTAATTCTGGGTCGGTTGCAAAACTGCTATCGTTGAAAATATTACTGATATTAAGAAGATTGTTATTCTAAACTTCTGAAACATTTTATGGGTGAATTCATGATGCCCAAAATTAAATTTATCGATAAGATTTTTCTGAATAATTGATTAAAAAACAATTCACCTTATTTCTGCATCATTTTCACTTTTTTCTTTCTTTTTAAAAATTATTTGAAATTGGAGATTTTTTTTTATGATATTCAGTTATGCATGATAATCAACTGATTCATCCAAGTTCCAATTTTTATAACAATACACTTAATTAAAGAGAAAAAATAACATTCCATACCATCTCAGAATTTTTTTTTTCAGTTATGTAAAATACAACATATTTTTATGCACAAAAATATGTCCGTTAATAATGACAAGGTTTAAAACCATGCATAAGAAATTAGAAAATGGAAATATATTTTATTGAAATTGAATTCTTTGATATAATACTAAAGGTAGAATCTATTTTTTAGACACTAAATTTCCTGTGAATTTCCATGAAACATTTCTATTACTTTCATGCCCTCACTGATGAAATTTATTTCGAGGTACTCTAACCCATCCAACCCATCAAGATCCTTGACAAGATAAGAAAAGGTCATTCAGCGAAAAGATCATGTGCGGACTCCAGACACGAACGATGAAATAAAAAGTTGAGTGTTGACCGCACTTGCCATGGCTGCAAGGGAAAATCCCATTCATATGTAACCTAGGACCAAGCCGGCCGGACTGAAGCGTTTAAATTTAAAGATAACAAGTTCCAAGCGTTTGGTGAGATAATCTCAAGCAGATATGCAATAATTGATTTATGTAAATATGCTCTTGACCGGGGATGGCTAACTATTGGCACGCGACACAATATTTTGGGCACGCCGCCGATCAAAGCGGTTTGCATTTTAGTTCAAAATGACAAAGTTCACTATGAAGTATTATGAACAAACGCAAGTGTTCTCGTTCCACTTAAAAAAGGGCATAGATATTTGTACAGCTGTTAAAAATTCGTTTGCTGAGAAAGAAATTGATTTGAAAAGAATTTTTTCAGTAACTGATAGTGCTCCAAATATGGTGGCAAAAAAAAAAAAAAAAAAAAAAATGGTTTCATTAGTTTATTTCAAACAGATGTAGGATTAGTTTATTTCAAACAGATTCACTGCCTTATTCTACAACAAGTATTGTGTTCGAAGAGTGGTTTAACATCTCTTGATAATGTAATGGCGTTAGTCACAAAAATAGTCAACCTCATATCGCTTTAAATAAGCGAAAGTTTGAGGCTTTGTTGGATGAAATCAACTAAGTGTATAATGGCTTATTAATGATGTTCGCTGGTTGAGCCGCGGGAACGTACTTCAAGGATTTGTTCAGTGCTTGGAAGAAATCAGACTGTTTCTGCAAAAGGAAGGGGAAATTCAACAATACCCACAGTTGTCAGATGTTATGTGACTCTCAAAATGGATGTTTTTTACAGACATATGCCAACATTTCAATGAATGAAACGTAAAACTTCAAGGTACAAATAAAACAATTATCGTCATGATGGATCTCATTCGCGCTTTTGACGCTGGATTGCACGTTTTAGGAACAATATTATTAAGAAAAACTACAATTATTTCCTAAATTTGAAAAAAATATATCAAAGATTTAGATGTACATAAGAAACCAGATGAAGAAAAAGTTATTGAAGAATTTATTTCCGTAATTGATTCGTCAATCAAGGAAATTTCATCCAGATTTTCTCAATTCAAAGATTTATCGGAAACGCTCAAGTTTATCTTGTACCCTGCCTGATGTGACTTCATTTGATAAACTGAACTTATCCCAATTCGATTAGTTGGAAATTGATGAATTTAAAATGCAATAGATTGATTTCCAGTCTAGTTCAATATGGATTCAAAAATTTATTGAAACAAGGAAAAAGGTAGAATTGATTGAAACAGAAAGAATAACAAGCAATATAAGTAAATATGCCAGTAACGAAATTTTGGAAACATGGAATTCGTTTTCAGACACATTTAATGGTTTGGAGAAGCTGGCTCATGCTATTTTAACCATATTTTCATCTCCCTATGCCTGCGAGTCATTATTTTCAGAGATGAATAACATTAAAGACTCGCTTAGAAACCATTTGGCAGATGACTTCCAATTCAGCATGCATTCTGCGAAAAGTAACATATTGCAATCCTAATTAAGTTATAAATTGTCATCTAATCTGCAACAAAAGAAGTTATACTAATATTACTTTAATTTGAATTAAACGTATAACTAAAACCTTTACTATTATACAGTGTAAAATGTATTTTTTCGTAGTAAATAAAGATTTGTTAGTATTTAGTTTTATTATTTTCGCAATAACCACAAGTCACAATTATTTGACAGCACGTCTATACCTCATTCACATTTTTTTTAGAAAAAAATGGCACATTGATCCATAAAGGTTCGCCACCCCTGCTCTAGACCTTTCTGTTTCAGATCCCCCCTTTCCCTTTTTATTCCTTTTCTTTTCACTTATTTTTCTCTCACCGTGGTAACTTTGTTGAATTTTAATAATAAAAAAAATCTATTTAAATATCCATCCATTAATCCATTATCCATCTACTAATTAACATATTAGTCAAATAAAGAACTGAAAAGAAGTTCTGGCGATTGATAATCATAGAAAACAAATAATCTAGCAAAAGCTCGTCTCTCGTCGATTGATGATATTGTAATAATACAGATAATAACTGTGCGTAAGGTGTGTTTCAATTTTTTAGGGACACCAGTAAAAAGGAAAATAAAAGCGTAAATAATAAATATTTGACATTTATTTCTGAAACAAGTTAGATAAATAACAAAAATAAATATTGTAAGATAATTTATATTAAACAAAAAAAAGATTAAACAAATAAATTTCAACTTTGAAATAACTAAACAAAAGAGTAGCACAAATTTTGTGTTTCAAATTTTTAGGGACAGCGGAATTAAAAGCTTCAAAACTTCAAATTAAACTTTTTTACGGTTCAATATTAGCACCATTTTTTCTGATGACATCATATATTCTGTTTGGCATGGAATATATTAGGTTCTGAAGAAGTGTTGAATCCAGAGAATACCAAGCATCCATTATTGCTTGTTGAAGTTGCATTTTCGAATGAAATTGGCGCCCTCCTTCATAAACTGTTCTTGCCAAAAAACCCCATAGATTTTCAATGGGGTTTAGATCGAGGCTTCTAGCTGGCCAACCCATAACTTTCACATTGTTATCTCTAAACCACTTTTTTGTTGATTTTGAGCTGTGGATAGATGCATTATCCTGTTGAAAAGTCCAATTTTGACCACATATTTCAGGTCCTGCATTAAGTAAATGTATTTGTAACATTTCTTGGTATCGATCAGTATCCATTCTTTCATTCACAAATGCCAGTTCGCATATACAATTGAAACTAAAAGCTCCCAAATCATAGCAGATCCACCGCCCATTTGCCTTTTGGAGAAATCTCTGGTTCTTTTCTTAGATCATGCCAGTAATATCTCCAACCGTCTGGCCCATCTAGATTAAACTTCTTCTCGTCGCTGAACATGACTTCTATCCACTCATCTTTGAAATGCATGTATTCCTTTGCCCAGGATAAACGTTGTAATTTGTGTTGTTTGGCAAATGGTGGTTTGCAAGCCTTTTTCGCTTATTTCATGTTTTTATTGCTCTTGATTGACATCCAAACATTAGTGTAAGGACATCCCAATTTCAATTCTTTTGTTACTTTTCGTACTAATGATTTTCCATTTACACATTTCTGAATAATTCTCCTGCGGGTACGTGAATCGAGCTTTGGCTTAGGTCCTCGCTTTTGAATGGCAGTTGATTTCCCATTTAACTGCTTCTCATAATTTCCCACAATTTGAACGTTTTATGAGGGCTGCAATATTTCTCAGACTTTTTTTCGTTGTAATAAGCTTTTATTTGGCCTTTTTCAAGATCTGATAACCATTTACATTTAGCCATATTTCTTCGGCAAAAAATTAAGTATTAACGTGGACGTTTCAATATAAGCTTTTTAATTTATTAAAACCACTGGTAGTAAATGAAAATGAGTAATAATAAAGATTTAACTTGAATTTATATACCATCTCATCTAGCTGTCCCTAAAAATTTGAAATAAAAAATTGGCATTTTTTTTTCTATTTTCTTCTTATATTAGCATTGATATTTACTTAATTATTTTAGATTTTTTTTATATTTAATTTTTAATGTTTTTCAAAGAAGTTTTTACAGATATTAGGAAACATTTTTCCGATTTTATGTTTTTATATGGTGCCCCTAAAAATTTGAAACACGCCTTAACTGAGAACGCTTTTGTAATTGAATTAATTTAAAAATAATTGAATGTAACAGAATTTAATGAAATTTAACTTATTTAGAGGATGGTGAACTCTATTAGGGATTTTTACAAATTGTTGACTTTGAGTTAAGAAATATTTCATGCATATATCTCTACTAATAATAAAGACGAGCGCCTGTGCGTCTTTGTGCTATGTAAGCCAAACGATTTCACCTAGAGTTATTAAACTAGAGACTTATATATTATTTTGGAGGGTATATCTAGGAGTGATTTGTTTTGAAATTTTAATTAGAATTTTAGTTAATTAAAAATTAGGCAAAATTTTGGCATTTTTCCATGATAACTCTAGAAAATATTATAGCACAAGAATGATATTTAGATAACCTTAAAATTAAATATATATATATATATATATATATATATATATCTTTTCAATTATATCAATGTGTTGGTCGTATATATATATTTTCTATTCTTAATCAATTAAAAAATATTTTAAGCGTATTTTACAACAATATGTTTCATTGTTGGAGGGAAACTCGAACCGTTTTCATTTTTCCTTCTAATATTTCATCCTGGTGGGATTTAATTTTTTTTTTTTTTTTACCACTGTTGATAACCAAGATATGAGAAAGAATTCGCCTTAATTTCCATGTTAAATACAATTCGGTATAAGGTATGCTTTTAATAAAATATTTGAAACTTTGTTATACTTGAAGTTAAGGTTTAACTTCAGAATCAAGAAAGTGAAAAATATTTTATGTGCGTATATTTTTAAATATTGCTGTTCTTTTCTGTGATGTAAGTGGATGCAGATGAGACAGAAAATGAAGAAAATGTATGGCTTACTGAAAAGAACGATTTGAAAAATACTGCAAACTAAAATGTCTGAGTTAAATGAAGTTTTAAAATATTTTATTGAGAAAATCATTAAGACCAAGTCATACAAAATATTTAATTGAAATCTTTAGCAACCATTAACCCCGGGGAGCCAACTGGTCGCCGCAGGCGGCTGGTGCTAAAATATGAATAAGTCAAATATCTTTAAAAAAACTCTTTGAAATAAAATGTATCATTTTTAGAAAATTTTAAAAATATATATAAATTTAAAAAATTTAAAACTTCTCCAAATTAAGTAGTTTTAAATTTTTCTTACATTTTTTCACCTTTCATATTATCGCATAAAAATACATTTGGAACAGGATTGGGCAAGATTTTGTAATTCTATTCAGAAATTAATTTTTAGAAATATTTTTATGCTTACACACTGAATTTCTCCAAGAATTTTGTGTCTCTCTGAACTAAAATTGACATTTAACTTTCAAAAAGTACTTGAAACATAAAACATAAACTAAGTTTTTTTTTTAAGGTTAAACAAGAATCTTATTACAAAGTTTATATTATTTCCTTAATAATTAGGATACTTAGGCATATTTTAAATTCTTTTAAACCTACAAGAAACGTTGTTTGCGAAAAAAGCCATCAAAATATATTTAATGCTCTGAACTCATTAAATATTAAATTTTTTGAATAATACTTTTTATAATACTATTTTAATCTCAGGTAAGCATGCATTTTAGAGAGAAAACGTTAAAAAAAGAAAAATTTCATAGTTATTTTTTTTACTATTTATTTATTTCTAATTTCAAAGTCCAACGCCTCTTTAAGACTATTGCAAAAAATTTTTAAGAATTCAGTTAGAAACCCATTTTCTTAAAAATTGAAGCTATTTTTGCTAATGAAAAGTTAAAATCGAAATAACACACAGTTTCAATTTAATGATCAAAAATACAAACAACAAAGCTTTAATTATCCGAATTAAACAGGTACCGAGTATGATTGGTTAGACAAAGCTCAAAAACTATGTAAAAAAAAATGTTAGATATAGAATAAGAAGGAGAAGGGGGGGGGGGTAAGAAAGAAAATGCAATCTTAATTCATGAAATTCAGTTTGTCAAATGTATGAAACAAAAAATTGTAAGACTTACATAAAATGAAGGTTGGAAAAGGGCGCGTGAAATTCGCGCGTTATTTTCCCAAATTGGATATTTTTCTTTTTCACCCCTTCCCAAATGGTATTGTATAATACGGCTTCGAATAATTGGAAACAGTTCTAAAAACTTAACTTTGTTGATGAGCTCATAAATTAATACAAACCAGCGGAAGTGCACCGCAAAATTTTATCGTATGCTCCTTAATAAAGGTGTTATACCTACATCCAACGCATAAGAATTGTACACTTCAGGCAAAACCTTGAATGCTAGGAGTGCTCAGATTTTTATTTCCAGAGTGCCGCATCAGGAATTTCTTTTCAGTGTTCTTCGTAGCATTGTAAAGAAAACCGAGTGGGCATCTTTTACGCTTTTTTTTTCAACCAACTGAAACCAAATTTCGATACAGAACTATAATTTTAGAAATAAGATTACTTAAAAAATTTAATTTGTTTAAGACAGCATTTTTGAGTTATCATATTTACAAGCATACAAATGTACAAACTGTGTACTAATTTTGTTTAAAATTTGATACAGATCTATACTTTGGATGCTAATATTGTACACCAAATTTTATCCATGTATTGTTATACATTTTATAGTCATCTTATCTCTACATACACTCGGATAGACAAACTATCTGTGCATATATTTCACTAAAAATTTGACAGAAATCTGAAAATTTTGTGCAAAGACCACATATCAAATTTCATCCTTTCAGCTGATACTGTTTTTGAGTTATCATTTCACAAACAGATAGAGACACATGCAAACAGGCATAATAACAAAAATGTATTTTTCGGAAAAATGGGAATCTAAAACTTGGAGATTCGAATATTTTAATTTTGCATACTTCAAATACCAGAAAGTAAGTAGGAATTATTCTGGAAAAATAAATGTATAGAATAAGGGATTTTATTTCATTTTCTTATAACAGTTGAAAATATTGCTACAAATTAAAAGGCTTCTTTGAATTTATTGACGTTATAGAAAAATGAATTAGTTTAGTTATATATTAATGTCCAGTTTTAAAGCAACACCAGGGTTATTTTGGGACGGATCTTGTAATGTTGAACCGTTGTCAGATAACGAGGACGACATCTGAGAGATTGATTCTCATGAAAAATTAAAACTTTAAACTGATTTTTAAAATTATTTTTACTAAATTTTTTACCTCTGTACTGATTATATTAAAATTACTGTTGCTTATTCTTTATATTGTTCATCTGTTAAAAAAAGTAAGAATTAGAATTAAAATGCTTATAAAATAAATAAATATCAATTTTCAATAAGTATAGAATTATTATCTAACCAGTAAAGAAAATTTTCATCAATGACCTAAAAACAACGCATCGTAATTATTAGATTTGAAAAGAAAATAAAACTTTAAACAACCCCAAATGCTTTGTTATTAAGCGCTGTTAATTAGCAAATTAGCGCCATATTAAAAACGATTAATCATAGTGACTCAGTTAGAAATTTACCGGACCATTATGATGCTTGTTTTAAATACCAAAACATTAAGCTCTTTTTTAAAATAAAAAAATAATAAAATACACTATCAACTAAGGAACAATTCAGTAATTATTAAATAAATGTAATTCTAGAATAATTTAATTTTTGCAATGATTTCAAAAATTTTGAATTATAAGACTCCATAAGGAAGCACGTTGATTATGCAAAGATAAGTCAAATAATAAAAAGAATATATAATTAGAATTCATCAGAAAAATTACAGAATTACACTAATAAGGATTTAATAATTAGAATATTATATCAAGGAATTTTTCTCTCAGAAAACACGAATATTTATAAAAAAAAAATTAACTCTATCATTCCAATTACTTATCAAGGTCGGTATGATTTCTGTGACAGAACATTGCAAAATTTGAAGAAAATTTTCCTCACTTTAAAGCACTCTGAAAAAGAACTGAAATTTTAATGAACTATATTTTGTTGACTAAAATTGTATAACTAAGAGCCTTACTCTCCTTTATACGAATGAAATTTATTATTTTTAAGCCTTCTATTTCTTCTATTCGTATCTCACTTAATAAATATGATTTCAATGGCAGAAATACTTTTATATATGGAAAGAGAACTCTACAAATTTTGCGAAACTGAATGCTTTCTAATTGAAAAGAAATGAAATTTTATTAAACTATATTTTGTTGACTAAAATTGTATAACTAAGAGCTTTACTCTCCTTTATACGAATGAAATTTATTACTTTTAAGCCTTCTATTTCTTCTATTCGTATCTCAGTTAATAAATATGATTTCTATGACTGAAATACTTTTATATTGGGGGGAGAGAACTCTGAAAACAAATTGTACGAAACTGAATGCTTTCTAATTCAATAATGCCTCTTACCTTGCTACTGATCGATAAATCTTGATAAAACTTTCGCACTGTTCATAAACAAACTCAATCTACTCAGATTATACATTTCTATTTCGTTCCACGCTTGACACCCGTCTTCCATTTTACGGGCTACTGATTTCCACGATGCCGTGGCCACGCCTTTCCCTAGTAGGCGGAGTTCAATCTCCGCAACGGATGAGACTAACCAGAAGCCCCTGCAGTCTTGGTACAGCATGAGCCTGGTCGGCAATTACCAGCAACATTTTCGCAGTTCGGAAACGGCGTATCCGCAACACTACTACGGCAATCGGTACGAGCTTTCCGGCGTTACATCTTCGCCGGACACTTCGTACCTGGGTTGGTCATTCGGCACTTACGGTTCGGACGCATCTTTGGAATTCGGTGGGAGTCAGAATTGCATCGGCAACAGGCCCGAGAGAGGCTTCAAAAGAAGAGTGACGGCCAACCGCAAGGAAAGAAGACGGACTCTGTCCATCAACAATGCTTTCGCGGAACTTCGCGAGTGCATTCCGAACGTTCCATCTGATACAAAGCTCTCCAAAATTAAGACTTTGAGACTAGCCACGAGTTACATTGCTTATCTCATGGATCTTCTGGCACAAGAAGATCCTAACAGGGCGCCTCAAGGAGGGTTTAAGGCAGAACTTTGTAAAAAGTTTGAATCCAGAGAAGAAAGAAGAAAGAGAGAAATAGTAAGTATTTGTTCATTTTTAATTATTTGTATTTTTCCCTAGTTTTGATTTCGAAACTTCATCAAAAAACATTGACATAACTATAGGTGACAGGACTGCTAAAAGCCCCTAGTTTTAAGGTCCTAGTCTAGGAGGTATTACAATTATCTACTTAGGCAATGCTACTGCCCTTTACTCCAGGACTAAAAAATTAACAAATGCGCTTATTAAAATCATTAAGATATCAAATAGCATAAAAATTAAATTTTACCCTCACGCTTATCATCAAGCTTTCCTGAAGTATTTATTACTTTGATGCTATTTTTAACCACACCTAATGACCTAACCACATATTTCGTTTTCTACATTAAAATTAATAAAATTACGCTCGAAGAATTCTACGGCACAGTAGTAGTTGTTTAATCAAGCAATATTGCAACTGAGCATCCTTTGGTCCAAATTTCGGATTTTTAAGAAATAATTAACACTTTTGTTAAAATGAAAGCTCGAAATAAAAATTTTAAAATTAATTGTAGATTATTAGTCATTTAGAATTAAAAAAAAACTATGTCAAATAAAAATGAAAATGAAAAATGATTCTTTTTCTTTTTAAATTATAAGGTTCTTTAAAATCAACTCCCGCTAGTATGACAGAGAATAATTAAACATCTTAGAAAACAAAGTATTTTTATAAATAGTAACATATATGAGATTAATTTTCTTAGAGCCCCACCCTAAAGTTCTTTCGGGCAGTTGTACTGACTAGATACGCCACTGTATGTTGTTTTTATTTATTTATTTCTCATTCTTTTTGCTATCCAAAGGCATAGAAAGGAGAAATGACGCTCGGGATGCAGTAGTTTTTTCATGTCATGTTAATCTCTAAAAAGTGAAATGAACAAAATAATATCGACTATCTGTGGAACTACTCAATACTTGCCCAAGAATCGTGTCGAATTTTGTATTGTATTGAAAAAAAATGGGTCTGCCACTCTAAATGATTATACTGATTTTGCTTCTCTGTAAAATATAATATTAAGTATAGTCTATGCATATGTTATATATTTATTCATTTCCTATAATAAATGTTCATAACTTGCATTAGATTTAAAAACTATGGGCATCGATTATAAGTGGGAACAATATACATGAAATTTGGTGTCAAAATTTGCCAACAAGTCTTCTTATATATTCTTCATTTCATTTTGATACATGAATATATTTAATAATTTTTTGTCATTAATTAATGCTTCATTTTACATCCCCCCTTCTTGTGTATGTGTTTGATGTATCGAAATAAATTTTTGTTTTTAGGTTGGCTTGTTGAATAATTTCGCAGCCCAAATGATTTTTACATGAAGCAAATTTAGGAAGTTCTACTGTAGTATTTCGTGATTTTATTTGTTTCATCCATGCAGCATGTAAAAATTTCGTAAAGCATTTCCCATAAAATCTACATCATGCTCAATTAATCATGATGATGATGATTATGAAATTCAAGAACTTTTTTTTTTCTGGAAACGAAATTTCCAGCCTTTTACACTTTGTTTAACGTTATAGGCAGTAAATTTTCCAGAAATTTTATCACAAAAAAAGAGAGAAAAGTTAAAAGTTAGAGTTATGATCTCTATTAATGGTTGTCTGCTGAAATTCTGAAGACTTCAAATATGTAATATAGGGAAAACATCCCCGTTATAATAATGTAAGAGTAAATTATGATTACAAATTGAAACTCTCTTTATCTGAAGCCAGGTCGAGGTGAAATATGAGAAATTTTTCAATCAAAAATTACTTGAACAGATAAGTAATCCGAAATAAAAAGAAATCTCGAGCGTTTATCCAGTAGAGATCCCTTATTACCCACTGCCATGTGGCAACTTCCCTATAATGTTTTCAGCCAAATGATTCATCAACCAAGAATTTGTTACATTTGAAATGTGAAAAATACCACAATATAATTTTCCTTGAAGAAAAACCCATAGACAGTATTGTTGAAAATATTAATAACATATATTTTAAATTACCAACTATAGCGCAAAAAAAAAAAAAAAATGCCGTTTATAACACAGTTTGTTTTTTGCAAAACAGATATAAGTCATTTCATATTTAATTAAAACTTTTATGCCGTATTCGGTTTTAAAAAATGTTGACCCATTATTAACGGAACTGGATTTAGCAATGAAATCTTCATTTGCTATGACATTTCTTTTGATCTCTTTAATGCAAATTATGAAAAAAAAAAGTGCAAAATGTGCGATGACTCAAAACTAAAGGGTATAAAAATATTCAGTATTATGACTAAAAACGCATCACTGTTGCAAGTATAAGGTAAAGAAAAATTATGCTAATGTTGGAAGCAAACTTTGGATTGCACTAATAGTATTGAATTCAAAATATTAGGGTGACGAGTTGATGTAAATACCAATTTTTTCTTTATATTATTAGAGTTTAAACTTAATTATTACATTAATGATGTTAAATGAAAAAAAAAGGTTTTGTATTATGTAATGAAATTCTTGTTCAAAACTCTATAGGTTCGAAGTCATCCAATTGATAATATTCAGTAATATTCATTAACGTTAAATTTTAGTTTTTTTTGGAAGACTAATTAATTCATATTTTCATATTTCATTCATCGAATATTCCTTGTTATATTACCAATAAACATAGAAACTTTATTTAAATTATTGAGGCCGTGGTGGCCTGGACTCGGCTTCGGAGCCGGAGGGTTTCAAGTTCGAGACCCGACTTCACCGAAGAACGCCGTGTAAGCGGGTCTGGTACACGCTAAACGTTCGGGCCAAACGCTCTCCCACTGGTGTGGTGTGGAGAGGGGGGGGGCAGCTCAGGTGTCGTCCTCGCCATCTGACCGCAGTTCAAAATTGCGAGATCCGTCCCAAAATAGCCGTAGTGCTGCTTTTAAACGGGACGTTAATACAATTAAACTGTTTTATTTATTTTTACAAATAATGCACCAATGTTTAAAATTACTGGTTTGTCCCCCCCCCCCCCCCGAAGACAAGGGCAATACAAAATCGCCAGAAACAAAAACCAAAAACCTCTGATAATTCAAAAAATATTAATTGCATTTTTACGATATTGGAATAAATGGGAATGTGTCGAAAATAACTCTAATAGGGGAAATTGAATCAGCATGGAAATTAATAACAAAGTTAATTAATTTCCATCTCGAAATTTTATCTCTGTCGAAGTCAATTTTTTTTAATCGTTAGATTGAGCATGTTTTTCACACTAAAATTTCAACCCTTTGTAGAAAGTAGGAATTTATATGCTCTGGGCATATTATTGTGAAGCTCATCGAAAGGTTTACAGAAGCAAATTGCAAACAACTTTTAATTTATTACAAAAATAAGTATGTGCGCATTAAATATTTGATAAAAACAAACTGGCGAATAACCAAAATAACTAAACAGAACGAACGGTTGAAAAAGCTTTATTTAAAATAGTTTTTTATTTTACTTTTTTTTTCTTTCAATGTAAGAAATTAAATAATTATAGTGAGTTCATTTGAAACATTTCCATGTCATTCATATAATTATATAATTTTTCATTTATTTGTATAGTGTGTACTTTTTTTTTAGATCAACGTTTTTTAAACTGTAGTTTTTTTAAACTGTACGTTTTTTAAACGTTTTTTTAACTGTTTTAAGTGGGATTGTGCACTCCGATTTTTAGTCGTAAATGCATTACGGTTCATTCTTCAACCAGACCTTGCAGTATCAGCAATTAAAAATAATTCCGAAAAAACATTTTTTCTCCCTTTCTTTTATTTGTAAAATATTTGCTTCCCATTAGAGCAGTGTATTTTAACCATTTCGGTGTGTATATACGCCATTCCAGATCTTCATTTTGGCCCGGTGGATCTGTAATTTTTTATCTAATAAGTATAAAATCTTATTTGCTTTATTATTATGATTTTTTTTCAAAATTTACGAGGCAACCATTTGTATTGCGTTCGACATGTACATACATCATCACTTGACTTTAAAAAGAGGGGCTTGAGGGACTTTGAAAAATAAATTTCGCAATCAAATTATAAGTCCAGAATCCAAGTTAGATCTCGTCCAAAAACTCTTGAGTTACGAAAATACTGAATATAAATGAATGATTCAGTCAGTTTTAAATATTAACAAGCAGAAATACCCCCGAAAAAGCTCTGGATTTGAAATATTTCTCTAAAGTTTCTGAAATAAACACACGTGATTTTTTTCATCATTTATTAATGCTTCACATGGCCTGCTTTATTTTCCAATTGAAACGATCACAAGGTATCCCAAATAAATTTATCATGCGAAGATGGAATGGTGAAATTATTTTCTAGCCAAAAGGGTTTAGAGGATCGACAAAATTTAAAATCTTCTAACTTCTTTAAATTCCATTCCATTCCATTAATGTTTTCGCATTTCAAAAATTCGTGAATGCTATCCTATTTGGGGCCGGGCCCATAGATTTTAAGAACTTTTGCTCTAAAGAAAATCAAGCAAATATGTAGAAGTTTTTGTAATTATATAAATGACGTAGAGTGTTTCAAGTGAAAAGGTCAAAATTACTAAGGCCATCCATGTTTTTTAAATATGCCTAATTTTGAAATTTCAAACAATTAAAAGAACTGAAACTGATATTTTTTATTTGTTTATTGGAGATCTTTAAATGGAAGATAAATCTATTTTTGTGTGACCGAGAATGAGTATATTATTACGAATGTTTCATATCTCAATATATATCTCCTATCCAAACTTAATATATCCTAAATTACAGTAAATACTAAAGAGAAATTTTCAGCATATTATTTATCAATAAATACTGAAGATATTGAAAAGAAATTTTTGACTCATTTTTGTTTTAAACTTCATATTTTTTGAAAATTACAATTAATGCGAAATATTTTGAGATAATCGATTTCTTTTTAGAATTCAAAAAGTTGTTTTTAAAGCAGTCCAAAAACTTTTGAGTAACAACAAATAAAAAGCAAGATTTTTTTTTAACGATTTAAAAATCAGTCGTTAAAGAAAAGTGGTACTTCTCAAAATTTTAATTCAAAGGAAATTTATGGGGAATTTTTATGTTGAATCAATTGCATTCAAAAATTCAAAAGCAATTAACTAGCTATGTTAATTTCTTTTGTTAATCGATTCAATAATTCCATTAATGTCTTCCCTTTGAGCCATATCCGCCATATTTATTTCGTTGACAGAAAAAAAAATTATCGACATTTATGATTTTAATGACATGTAAAATATTTTGCCATTAATTTCATGCGAATATCGAATTAAAATATAGATAGTATTAAATGTTTTGTATTCTTATTGCACTCTAATTTCATGTGAAAAATTAATGAATCTGATGGATAAAGATAGAAGTATTTTTTATTACTTTTGACAGAATTTTACATTTTCTCTTTTATTATCTTTGTTTTTGAATGACTGTAGTGGCGTATGATTCATATATTAATTTCTCATATTGCTATTACATTTTACTATGTGTGTTGTATTTATTTTAATAGTGAATACTTCTCCTTACATGTTCGCTTTTGTGCTTCATGATTTTTATGTCAATTTTTCTGTTTTTTATTATAATGAATTTTGATGTTTAATTATGAATCAAGAATTTATTTTAAGAAAACAGTTATTATTTACTGCTAACTTTAAAATTTTGCAATTAGCATTACTATATTTTATTATATTTATGACATAGCATTGTATTTCGAATATCGACTACGCTGGCGTTCCTCGGAATTGCTAGTGGCTCTGAAAACAGATCTAATAACCAATTATTGTCCGATAAACAGAAAAGAAAATCAGAATATTTTCGATAGTTAACTTGGAAAATTTAATCGAAACATATAAATGGTCTTCAATTACCAAAAAAATTATATCTGACTCACTTTGAAAGAAAAAGAAAAACTAATGTGTAACAAACACATGGTTCATATCGGATATGCAATTTACAACTTTCAATGATTATATATTTTAACCCTTTTTAGAACTACTAAGTTCAACTTAAACATATTTGACTTTAATTCTTTAAAATCACAGGAACTCTTACTGTACACTATTTCTTAAAAATAACTATATTTATTATTAGCAATTTCACAATCACATTGAGTCTTCCTATTGTTTACTTTATAATACTATTTTAAACAGGTAAAATAAAAATCTAAATCGTGTTTAAATTAAAATTTGAACCCATACATCCGAATTGGATTTTCCTATCCTATTTTTCTTTTCATCTTCCTTTGTGTTTGTTAGTATTTCAAACTGAAATCCCAACCAAATTCAGAAAACCAGGAGATGGTATATTCATTGAAATATTTAATTGTTGAAGAAATCAACTGAATGTTATCCAATTATCCTAAGTAATATCTTGCATAAATAAGAAAAAATTAGTTTATAATTACGAATTATCATTATACTTTTTGTATGCAATGACTAAATATAATTTCATAATAGATTTTTATGTATAATTTATTTGTTTTGTAATCTTTGTAATTTTATCAATTTTTTTGTTTGCGTTCAGTGAAAAAAAAAAGCCCTATTAAGCTAATTAAACTTTCCGGCTAAGCTTATTATGCTCACATGTAAAAGTAACGATATGGAATTCCAAAATATGTCTTGAGAAACAATTAATTCAAAGTTGTTTCTTTTAAATTGATCAATTGAATTTTCCTTGCTCTTGTCTACGCTATCCATTGATACTACCAAGCCTAAAGAAATTTCCTCAGTCAAACCGAAAATAAATAAATCTATAGATTCGGAAATTCATTGCATTAATATCGGTGCGCGTGCAGCTGAACAAATAAACCAAGTAAGGACAGCATTCCGCCGAAACAATACAGAAATTCTTTCGAGCCCTTCTCCCACCCCACCCTCCACCGTTATGGGAGTGCTTTATTAGCGATCCTCACTATGCATATAGCTGACACAGGTTATTGATTATCAGACAATGTAATAAATTAGCCTTATAATTGTATGTATATTAATGGTTTTAACACGTTAATCACCACATACAAAATATTGTTTGGGTCAAATGAACCGCGTGAAACGATTGTCTTATTATGCACCCAAAATATTGACAATATTGATTAAAGTTGTCAAAAATAATGTTTTTGAACTTGAAGTAAATGTATTTCAAGCGGCTTCCTTGACCAAAAGAATGAAGCAGACCGGACGAAGTACAGTACACTCCTGAGTATCCGGCCTAATGTGGAGGAAGGGTAGGCGGGATAACAAAAAAGCTGGATAGACCAAAGTTCTTTGAATTCATTTTCTTTGCCTACCAATATAAGAAGACAAAGTTTTAATATCATAACTCACTGTTATAATATGTATTTTCTCACTTCTTATTGAGTACTAAGCCCTCCATTTATCTCAAGCCGCGTGAGCGCGGTTCGATGAATCATAGAAGCAGTTGCCGATAACATGTCGAGTTAAAATAGAAGGCTCTGTCTGTACTGGTAGTTTATATATGTTTATACACTGCGCTGAACGTTTCAAGAATTTATTAGAGAAAAAGTAAGTTAAAGAATTCAATGTTCCCATTTGAACATAAATTCTATGATGCGTAACTTAAATGCAGGAAACATAAAGAAAACATTTATGGAAATCGTAGGCCTAATTCTTAAGAAAATTGACTCAAATTGATTTTATTTTTCACTGATAAATGATTGCACAGGCACTAATGTTGCTCTTTTCCAGTCACAACATGCATTTTACACATGATACGAAGAAAGGTCGTAGCAAACGCCCACGTCCAATGCCTTGGCAATGTTACCAATGCAACGCCTTGCCTTCCTGATTTAATTACGATAAAAGAAAACTAATCCGGATAGTACGGAAGCCGGATAGTCGTGAACTGGATACTTGGGAGTGTACATGATTCAGAAACGGATGAGTCTATTCTTGTAATTTACTCGCATTTGCATTCTGTCAGCAGCTCAGTAGAGCAAAGTAATATACAAAACGATGAGGAGCATGATCGATTCTAGGCTTCCGCGCACGTGATTCGGCACCAATCGGTGTTGCAAACTGGGATAACCCATCATTAAAAAAAATGTCATAAAAATAGGTCAGTTAGATTTTTTTTTTCAGTAGTCTAAGCTTTATCAGTTTTTTTCTCCTCACTATACATCTACATCACAGGTATGAATCGTCGCGGAACCTCCAATAAAAAACAGAAGATTTCACATGAAGCATACGTAATTCATACGACCGGAACAAATAGATTAGCTGTGAGACACACTTGCTTCACGTGGGTATTAATGTACTAACACTTTATTAACAAAATAATAGCAAATTTTTTAATGGGATTTACGAAGTCCGGATTTTAGAAACTTTTGCTTCATCAACTGAAAAAAAAATTATTGATTTGCAATTATTATTATTATTATTGAAATTAATATGCTTTTTTATTTTATTTTTTTATTTTTACGCTTACAATTACCATTTAGAATTATTACTATAGTTATTGCGCTCTTGAAAAACTAGAATTCTGTACTAAAATTTGTATAGTATAATTCGAGTTTTAGATGAAAAGAATAAGTAACATCAAAACTTCTTGCAAAATTCTTATTCTTCAAGTCAACTTATTATCTTAGTATATAAAGGTAAATCATACTTTTTATTATCTCTTATTGTATTCTGATTCTTCTTTGAAGTGATGCAGAAAATAATTTATTGCAGTTATATAGTAGGATGTAATCCAAAGAGAGAAAAACAAAATATGACGTGCTGAAAATAATAAAGAAATATGATTAACGCACAAGGATAATTCATTATTTACTTAAATACAACAAAGGCGAAATGACAAAGTAGAGTGGGAGCAGAGAAAAATATTTGAGTTTTCAATATATTAAAGGAAAAACTATGAATAATAAAACGTGTATCGTAAAAAGAAAATTAAAAAATGCAGTAGTGAAACTACCGATTGGTAATACAATTATTACTTTTATTAATCGTTTATTTAGAAAAAAACCTACTTTACCTTTATTTTAAAACGGTTTACTCAAATTTTTATCTTCACCAATCATTTATTTGTTATCCAGGTGTACTTATGAAAGATTTTGACCAAATTTTCTTATTTAACTATTAATTACGTTTCTTCACTTTATTTAAGTAGAAAATAAAGGAAAAGTCTATTATTTTCATCCATTCTTTTCAAAGGATAAATTTTTAAAACTTATAACTTTTAATCCATCGTGTAAAATTATAGAAATCAAGAAATTTTTAATTATTTTTGCTTAAATACAATTAAATAGCTTAAAAATTTATCAAAACTTTCGCTTGAGAAATATTTAGAGTTATATGGCATTCAATGATTTTTTTTTTAAATGTAACTAACTGCGATATCAGAAACAAAAACATCAGTATTTTTTCTCAACGTTACTTATTTAACATTCCATTGCTGCTTAGAATCATATCTGTGTGGCCCATGTGCAATGAGCTGTTTGATTCTATGAGTATGGTCTATATTAAGTTTCAAAAAATGCAATTGTTTTAATATTCGTATAAATTTTTGTAATCAATTTAAATAAAAAGATAAAAAATAAAATATCTCAAAAGATGTAAAATAATTTGTAACTAAAATTAAATAAATAAATAAAAATTAAATAATAAAATTCATCGTGGAGCAATTAATAACAGAATTTAATAATAAAGATAAATCTTTAATCAACCTTAATATTAATCTTTTATCTTTTAATCAACAAATGAAAAAGCTATCAAAAAATTAAATAATCAAGGTAAAAAAAAATGTGTAAAAATTTGTTTTGGACAAAGCCATACTGAGCCTTTTCTAAAATCATTGAAAACTTGTGAAAGCTCAAAAAGAATGAAAGTGCACGAAAAAAAATCATGTTCGAAATAAAATGATACTAAAGTTGTTAAAACGGTAAGTAAAATCATGCATGAAAGTCATGCAACTGAAAGTCTTTTAGTTTGCAAAAACCTACTAACCATTCCTTGTTAGATGCGGATTATGAAGAAGTAAAACTCTTTTTAAACCACAATTTGAAATATTTCTTTGAATTTGAACTCGGTATTTCTAGAATATTTAGGGGGAAAAAACTTTTATTTTTAATTCTTTCGAATGGTTTAGATTTTTATACGGAAAATGATGTAGCTGCAAGACTAAATTTTCAGTGCATTATGAATGATAATTTAAAATCGAAAAAAGAACACATTCAGGAATTTTACAAAACTGCTAAATGTCTACTTTTATTTAATATCCTGTCAAATAAATAATGCAAAAAACCGTTTCAAAAATTAATTAAGTATAAAATGTTTCACAGCAACAGCTTGCTTTTCGATTTTGTTAATCAAAAATAATTGGAAAAAATTCAAGAAAGTCGAATCAGAGATGCTCATTTTCTTGTGATGCGTGGTGAATTAATGCAGACAGCAAACACAAGATACAGAGTGCCCTGCAGTGACCACATAAATTGATTATGCGCAATTACTCACTCTTAGAGAATAAAAAAATATCAAAATTACCACATCTCTGTGACGGGTAGTTGAGATAATCGCACTAAAAAAAAAGCTTCAATGGAACTGAGACATTCTTGACAATGAAAATTCCAAAATTTCAGTTATAAGTAAAAGGGATTTTTTTTCTCATGTAAAATTTAATATCTGGTAGAAAATTTAAGTCATATAGAACGAATAGTTTATTTTAATTATAAAACAGTAGAAAATATTTTCTTTTTAAAGTATTTATTTTTCAATGGCAAATCGAACATGTGTTGTGATGCGATAGCTTTTAAGTTCATAACGACAACGCTCAGAAAAAATAATCATGAGTAAAATCACTGCAAAATTAGCATTATATATACGAGCATAATTTTAATAATTAGAGTGAATTTATTTTCATTTAAATATGCTAATAATAAAAATTTCAAAAAATAAATAAATGTCGTGTAATTTAAAAATCCACT
>JAPMOR010006765.1:37556-58825 GCA_026543865.1 Argiope aurantia
TATATATATATATATATATATATATATATAAAATAGGACATTTTGTATGATAAATAACCTCTAAAGATTAATACTATTGGGTAGAAAAAAAATATAAATAGGTTTAACCGATGTATAATGTTGTAAATACTGTTGTATGAAATTTTATGAGATTATAATAAATAGTATGTGTACCGAAATTTAAAGAAAACGTGCTTCAAGAAAAAGACAAATATATATATATATATATTTCCATCATAGGGGTTTTTGTTAGATTCATAGTTATAGGATAATTTATGAGCCTCCGATTTTCGCAACCTATACAAATTATGCATTTCTGCAATCAATGAAACGCTTCTATTTTATAAGACTAAAATTAAAAAAATGAATTTTTAGAAGTTCTAAATATCCCCAATTCCTTTCAAAGCTGGCCTCTAAGAAAAAAAAAAATTTAAAACACTAAAAACAACTTTACACGCATGAGACATATGGTTTTCAGGGACAACAGTTCGATTTGAACACTTGTCATATCAAAACATAATTGTGCTCAATGGAATGAACTTGGTCTAGTGTAATTTTAACAAGTGTACAAACAATAAGAAAACCAGAAATTGGGTCTGTTTCTGTTATAAATGAGTTTTAATACGTCAATTATTGCAAATATGTTCATTTAAGGAATTATACTTTATGCTGTATGAGTTAATTAATGTACTGCTGAAACGATTACGATATCAAAATATTTATACAATTTCCGGTCTTGTTGGTCATATTTAGTAAAATATTTTAGACACCCTAATAAGTTAACTTCTGCGACTAAGACTTAGAGAGTTATGAATTTTTGAAAATTAATGCTGTAGACGATTTTATACAATTTCTATGGTTGCCTGGATAAAGATTTACCAATCAACGCATAGAGATTCATCGAGGAGACCATTGATTGATTTAAAATAAGGTAATTCAAATCTTCATAACTGGAGCGATTTTGATCACAGAATACTAAAATTTTTTGTTTAGAATATTAGTGCTAAAATCACTTATATTTTGGAAGTATACAAAAAAGCAGATGAAAAAGCTGCAGAAATATGGAACTTCTTTTATTTGTGGTGTTACTGTAACAAAACTATTTTACTAAATATGGTTGTAAAGCCAACCGACTGTATAAAAATTTCACCAATATATTTATTATTAATAATAAATATTATTAAAATTTCAAAAATTAATTTTTTGTCACAAATTACATAAAGTTTAATTCTTTACGTCATGTAAAGCAATTTTTCAATTGGAAGTACTATTACTGTTTAGAAATTAGATGTT
Organism: Argiope aurantia; assembly: GCA_026543865.1. Taxonomy (NCBI): domain Eukaryota; kingdom Metazoa; phylum Arthropoda; class Arachnida; order Araneae; family Araneidae; genus Argiope; species Argiope aurantia. The sequence continues at coordinate 38,850 of JAPMOR010006765.1, forward strand.
TGGTCACGATTAGAGTGAACAGTCTGTATAAAAAAATGTTCCCAGCGAAAAAATCTTATTTAACATTTTTGATATTTAAATGAATGAAATAGTTTTTTTAATGATATTTAAATCCAGATCCAGATCAATCAATTAGACAAAAATTAAAAACAGCCAGAAATTTGAAAAATAAAACCGAACAATGCTTTCGAATTGCCTTTTGCAGATTTATTATAAGAACTACTACGATTAATAATTATTTTACCTGAAGTACTTAAGCTACTATATACAATCCTCTTTTCCTTGCAATTTTTCTTCAACATTTTGATTTCTAGCTGCATCGGCCAGGAGTTTCAAAGTTATTGCGGTACTGCCAGAATAAACTTGATTTTTTTATACTATATACTTCAAAATGTATTTTTATATTTTCGAATAACCTGGAACATCTCAATTTGACTGTCACTATTATATTTGTTGTTTAGCAGTGTGGTATCTCTGTTCGAATTTGTTTTTAGATTTCATTATTCGCTTTGTTTCTTTTCATGTTATTTTCTACAGCATCCAAATAAATGATTTTTAAAATATCAGCAGAGTTACAAATTTTTTCAAAGCAATATGAAAAGAATTAAAGTATTATTCCCACATTTTGTTTTTAACTTTTAAAAACAGGATTTATTATAAACATATAATGATAAATGTATAATATGTCCTATTGTATCAGGATAGGGCTTGATAAATGTATAATATGTCCTATTGTATCAGGATAGGGCTTGATAAATGTATAACATGTCCTATTGTATCAGGATAGGGCTTTGATGATAATTTGCAATATTCTTTGGAGTGACAGTAAAAAATATATAGCTTTAATAAAAATTTAAAGTAAAATATTATCCTTTTCTCAAACTTATTAATGCACACGTTGATTGTATAGGTGAAAAGAAGTGGATTCTTAAGGTAGGTGTCTACTTTCAGGATGGATTTTTTGGAAAAAGGGTTAAGAAGGAAAAAAAAAGTTTGCCAAATGTTTATAAAACAAAAATATATGTCCAAATCACAAAGTGCTTTGAAAATTGGAAGAGATTTGGTTTTTTGATTAAAAAAGGTATAAAGCAAAAACCTTCTTGTTCAGAGTTTGTTCAACGACTTATTTAAAATTTTGTAGATCAGAAATATGCTCTTGAATAAAGAAATCTCTATTCATTCTTTAAATATTGGGGTTCATCTGATAAATAAAAAGAGATTTTCAATTTTTTTTTCGTATTGCAAAGTATTAAAACAACAATAAATCTTTTTAAATGAACAGATTGTTTATTCTGTAATTCAGAAACTGCAGAATATATTGAAAAATTACTATATCAAACTTGAGCAAAAAATATGCTTTAGATTTTAATTTATGATGTTTCACGTTAGAAGATTTTGCTGAAATTTAGAACTTGGGAAAATAACATTTAAAGATGTTAAATACCATTAAAATGTAATGCATGCAAGTATAAGAATGAATTTAATCTGTCAAAAAATGAAAGCAGAAAAAAAAATTCAAAGAATTTTATAAAGAAAATTATTCCGAATATTGCATTAAAAAAAATTCGATATTTTAGTCAAAAATCAACTTTTCAACGTAGTTATCTACCTCAAAGGAGAAATTAAAATGTACAGGAACTGTACACTGCGTTTTTTGTAAAATATGTTCAAAACGAATATAAATTTGTCATAAATATGGCACTAACTGATGTCTCTTGATTAAAAATCAATGCTAGTGAAAGTATACTGTTTTTCTTCTAGATGGCACTGCGTCCGTTTTCCTTTTCCTCATAGAAAGCTTCACATCCCTCGTGCTCTCGTACCATATAATCGATAAATTAATTTTCACTTAAAGCTAAAGTAGATCTTAACTGCTTATGAGTTATTTTTCTGGTTTGTTATTGTGTTTTAAAATACATTGATTATTTTCTGGAAAGTTTCCAGAAAATTGAATAAGTGAAAACTTACTTACAGTGGGGAAATATCAATTTATTAAATGAATGGTGAAATATCGCTTTATTAAATAAATAAAAATATCAGAATTCATTTTCCACATGGAAAAGGAAATTAATTTTCAGTGATTCAGAAATTAATTGTCAGTGATTTAGAACACATACCGCTCATTTGAATATACTTAATACGTAAATTTTTCAGGAATACGATTGCATTGTATTATTCTTAATTGTGAACGTTGAACGTTCTTGAAACATAAAGTTGCATAAATAATCTATTCAAAATTCTACATTTCTTAATAAGAAAATACTCCTTCAGGCAAATGTTTTTACTTTCTATCTTACGAAAAAGAAAATATTGGAATCGCCAAAAAATTGGATTTCGTGATTTTAATGAATCTTCTCATTTCAGACCTCCTTGAGTCGAAAACACATTTTTGAATCTGTGTTTGCCTGTCTGTTTCTAAGAATGACAGCTCAAAAACGTTTGGAGCTAGACGTATGAAATTTGGCACATGGATTTTACATCAAATTTGTAATATATATATATATATATATATATATATATATATAGTGATTATACTTTCACTATATATATATTATAGTGATTTCTATCAAATTTTGGACGAAATCCATTCAGATGAGGTCTCTCTGTTCGGCTATCCGAATACAAGGGAACATGTTAATTACAAAACGAAAAGAGCTAGATAGATAAAATTTCATATACAGGTTTAACATCTAAAATGTATATTTGTATCAAATTTGGGACCAAATTCATATGGGGTTGAACATATGTCGGACTGTACTTTTGCATGCATGTAAGCGCGGCAACTCTAAGACGCAGGGACACAATTAAACGAAATTGATATGTGATCTTGTTACAGCAATTGTCATTCTATGTGAATTATGGTTTCAATCGATCGAAAAATAGGGGTCTAAAATATATATTCAAACCATGTGCCCGTGCTAATCGGACCCCCCCCCCCCGCCCTGAAAAGTTTGCATGCTAGATTCTATAAAAAATCTAGATTCACGCCAAAGATTCATATTTCTATAGTTCGCCAATGGAGTACAATGAACACACAAGTAATGGTTCTCTTTACTACACTACGAAGTGCACAACTCTCACGTGCAGCAATCTAAAAATAAAATTCTGAGCACTCATGGCATTCACAGTCTTCTCTAAGGTCCACAATTTTACAGAGGGAGGGGGGGGGATAACAGCTTTATTAGAAAGTATGCGAGAGAGTTTTTGTGAGACCATTCCTGTTGATTTTTTCTTTAGTGACAAAGTCTCTTTTTCACAATTCAAAACTAAACGAATATTCGTTGAGCATTTGAAAAGAAATGGAGAAACCAGATATGCTTCAAAAGAAAGAATCTCTACAATAAACTAGCGCGAATTTCTCCTCTCAACTTTCTCGTACACCTACACATAATAGCACACTTTGGGTGTAGTTTTGTAGTATGAGAAAGAGAATCATTAGATCAATTCCTATTGACCGATGAGATCTAAAATTTGATACAAATTTATAATCCTGGTGATTATAAAAAGCCAATTTTTTTTAATTTATTTTCCTTGTTCTAGTTTTGAGTTATGTTCATATGTAAACGAACATACAGGCTTCTTTCTTGCACCAATTATCATTCGGCTCTATCTATAGAGCTGAGATACTATATCAGTTTTATGGCTTTATCCTTCTATTTTGAACTATCAAATTATCAAATTAACAGGCAAATACAAGAAGACTTTTTTCAGACACAGGAAAGTATAAAATACGAAGATTCATCACAATTTCGAGGCCAAATTTTTTGACGATTATAATACTTATTCTTTTTGTATATTCCGTTTGCGAGAAAGTAATGGAGTCTCATGATTGCAAGTAGAACCATTCTGAAGGGATTCAGTATCATATAAATAAGTGTTAGAATATTATTTTGTAACTCTCTGGGCGACTTTGCCCAAGTCTTTTGTTATTTTTTGCTGGTATTTTACTTTATTGCTTTACTAGCGGGCTTCAGCCACAATTTGATCCTCCTCCCGCTATATTGTCTATCAGATTCAAAAGATTTTTATTGTTTTATACTTTATGCTATTAATTTGAAAGTAAAGATAGCCGGCAAAATAGTTTTCATTTGAACATAATGATTTATTAATTTTGAGCAAGACGATGGATAGAATTTAAAGTTCAAGCGAATAATTACTACAAAGGAAGTAAAATGTTTAAGTAAAGGTGAATTTTAGGGGGATTTTTTTAGATTAAATAATTAGTTTCAGAATCAAAAATGAAATCCCTCTGCATTAAAATCAAAATTTTATCATCTTCATGGGTATATCAATTCAAACACTGAAGAATTTTAAAAAGGTAAATTAAATCTAAACTTTAAATGTCTTGTTATACTAAAAAATACTGTGAAATGTGAAATACATTGTAATTTTAAGTATATCTGAAGGAAATGTCTTGTTAATAAACACACACGCATACAATGTGGTAGATACTTTAAAAATAAAAAAGAGGTGTTTTACGAAATAAAAAAATGCAATAATACCTATCACTCAAACCAATAAAAGAATAGTATTTAAAAGATAATCATACATAATCATGAAACGTTTAGAAACATGTATAACCAGAAAATTTGTATATTTAGGAAAAAAAATATTTATTAGGGCAAAAAATTATTTTAATTTAACATTTCATCTATCGATTTGTGACACTCTAATTGTATTTTTTGAAACAGTTGTTCGGCTAAAATATGAAACAAAGTTAAAGATTGATGTGGAATCTCACAAAAACCTCTCGTAACATTAGGATTAATATTCAAAGATTAATTTTCCAATTTTAATATGCATATCAAATCAAAAATGTTAGAAAATAAAAATAAAAATATTGAAACCCTAAATTTCTTTTTAAAAACTTTTTGATATCGAACTACGAAATTTTACCTTTTCATTTTCAACACGCGTGGAGAGTGCGTTAAACTTTCCCCTTGAACGACCTTGACTGCAGATCATGATAACTGAAAAAAGTATAAAAAATCATTTTTTAGCATAATTCTTTCGCAAGTTATCAGAGAAATAATGGCCGAAGTCATCGACATTTGACCTCATTTAAAGTAACCAAAATTTAAATACAAATTTTAAAAAGAAGAGCTCCGAGATGCGCATTCACATCGTTTTAATCTATACAAAGTTTGATCTAAAAAAATATCTATACAAAATTTGGTAACTCTAAGTTCACCTATCTGTTCAGCAGACTCCCAATAGACAGATCTTTAATTCAATTTTTTATCATAATTAAAAAAAAAATCTCTTAAGGCTGTTTTGCCAGGATTTTTTTCTCTGTCAGTTGCAGAAAGTCTTTAATTGTTTCCGCGAGATTTTTCGCATCCAACAGTATTTTAGGAGGAAGGCAGGGCATTTGATTCCCTATCAAAATAATTTTCAGGGTTTTTGAAATTTATTTAGCTAAAATTCATGGATCATCAGCAATTTCGCTTTTTTTAATGCCCTCTCAACCCCCGCTCCTTTTTTAGCGTGGGAGAATATTTTATTTTGAACCCAATAAAAGTCATCTCAAGCAATACATATAAGTTTCTATAGTCAAATATATTTGTATAATATCGTATACTTTATTTTAAGGTTTTCATGTTGCAAAATTAAAAAAAAAATGATGCATTTATTTTATTTTGTGAGATCTTGGTATATACATGATAACAACTTGTTGAAAAATATAAACAACTTTTTCAACATATAAAATTTTCTTGTTGAATTCGTTGATGACTTGAACGACAGGGTTATTCTAAAGTCATGAAACTAACTTAGTGGTAGGTGAAAATGCGAAACAAATCATTTTTATGACAGAACATACAGTCACAAACGACTGCTACAGGTTGCTGTTTGCCAGGGTATAAAGGAAATTAGGGAAAAGTTCAAATAAAGTGTATATGACAAGTAACATAGTACAAATTTAAAATAGCAGAACAATACAGTGCATGAGTAACATTATGTGAAATGCATATAGCTTTGGATGACACGTCTTTTGAATTTGTTCTAAAGCTCTAAATGTTTGCTATTGATACAGCATCTTGCTTGTCTTTGCATCCATCATGCTACGTAAACTTGTGATTGTGCTATTTATGCAACTATGTTATTGTTTAGTGTAAATGTGCATTTCAACCTGTGCACCCTTTTCTTTCAATTAATTAACTTATGAAAATCCCTTGGTGTTCACACCCCATGTAAAAACTACAGTGTGGCACTAAAATCATGATATAAACTTAGAGGGTGGGTCAGTCACATAGAAACAAGTTATTTTTATAATTGAAAATGCAAAGGGCGTCCGCTACAGATGCCTCTTTGCCAAGGAATTATAAAAAGTAATAGATAATTAGGAAGTAAGATAAGTAAAGGAAAATTACGATGCCATTTTAAAATTTATACGCTAAAGAATTAAATATGTATGGCGTATGAAATTACGCATAGAGGAAAAATATGCGATTCAAATAATTTTTTAAACATTTTGCAATTGAAAAGAGAGAGAAAAAAATTAAGAAGATAAAGAATTATCCGAATCAAATCCCTTAATCCTCAAATCAGATAATTTTTGCTGTTCAGTCATTTTTATTATTAATTCACCCAGTAAAAATCGAGCCAAGATTTACAGTTATTATTGATATCTTCTGTTACGTATTAGTTATTTTCTGTAAATATCAAATCTGAAAATTTTCATCTAAAGCTCTAACTGCTATGTGGTACCGAAATTGTGTGTGGTTGAGTCCTTCAAATAGTGGGATGTATCTTTCAAGTAAGTTCAAGGCCGCGCAGTAATAGGGATTATTTTGTGCTCAATACAATTCTTGTGTTAATTGGCGCGGCGTTCCTATCATTCAGATCACCCTGTACACACCTAGAAACTCGAGGGTAGCTCACATGTGGTTACAGTAACGGTAATTCTTAATGTAGTACACTATTTTCAACATTTGTCTTTAAATTTTCTTGTATTTTCACCCAATAAAATATTTATTCTTACTTCTCTAAAGATTGTATCAAAAATTGTCACTCTTTTCTATTATATTTCATATTAAAAACATTTCAAGATCTTGTTCTTGTTTTTTAACGATTTCAGGAATGATTGGAATAATAAAAATTTATGTCAACTTTAAATGAATATCAACTTATCCTGTTCCTTAACGATATTCTTGTTCTTTAACGATTTCAGGAATGATCGGAGTGATGAAAATTTATATTAACTTTAAATGAATATCAACATTTCCTGTTCCTTAACGATGTTCTTGTTCCTTTATGATTTCAGGAATGATTAGAATGATAAAAGTTCATATCAACTTTCAATTAATATTAGCTTTTTCCTTTTCCTTAACGATTTCAGTAATAATTGAAATACTAAAAATTCATATCAACTTTAAAATCTCATTCATTTCATTGTATCTTCTTTTCAGGCAAATCTTACTCCAGGTCCTAACGGCGATAGGAAATCCAAAGGAAGAACAGGATGGCCACAACACGTTTGGGCCCTGGAGCTGAAAAGTGATTAACAGAAAAGACGTTCATTGCTATCAGACATTCCAAGAAACAGAATGAATGATTCCATAATTTTTAGATCTATCTGTGTTCCTGCATAAAATTTTTGGAAGTGAACAGTTTTTCAAACGTGAACTGAAACTTGATAATCTGTTATCTTTTCTAGGATCACATCTGGCGAAATATAACTACTCAAATATTGGGTAGTTTAAGTTTGTGATTTAGAAATGTAAAAATATTATCTGTTTGGGAATCCTTTATGATTGTAAAATTAGAATTTGCTTTAAGTTATTAATTTTGTATACAGATTAGTCTTAGTCAGATTATTGTACCATATTAATATGTTATTTCTGTGTTTCCAATATTTAATCCATTTATGTGATGATTTTCTTCAGTAACTTAATTTGTAAGCGTAAATGTATATATTTGAATTGTATTTTACAGTTGATATTTGAAAGTGATTTTTCAGCAATTGTTTTCATGATGCATAATGGGCTTAAATATGAGTTAACTTATTGCTAGCCATTTCGATTATTTTCCAACAAAAAGAGAATAATTAATTTCATTTTTTTTCATTAAAAATTAGATTTTCTATTTTTTTTCCTTATTAAATTTGTTCCTCTTTTAATACTAAGTTTGAAACTAAATCGTAATTCCCTACTTCCACTTAATTTCTAAAGCTTGAAGGGATTGTCTTGATCTTTTATTATCGCATGTGTATTCTTAGCCTGATGCAAGCCGATGCACAATCAAGCCAGGTTTTTAAGCTTGATATTTGCATTAATTTTTTCAAAAGAATCTTTATTGCTCTGAAATAGCAAAAAGCTGAGTCGATAGTGTGATCATTAATTTGGAAGATCCGGAAAAAAGATATTTTAATTAAAAATGCTTGTAAGTGTTTTAAATTCATTAAAAATTCTTAAATAAAGCAAGATTGATAATAATCATACTTTATATTTACAGCTGTTAGCCAATATCAGATTTTTTTTAAAGCAATGAAATGGCAAGTAAACTCTACTACGCCAAAAATATAAGAATAACAATAAAGATGCCCAATTTAAAGATGCCTTTAAGAAAAGTTCATTATTTTATTATTATTTTACTTTTTCGTCTTATTTTCTGAACAATATCTGTCGAATCGCTAAAACAAAACGGTATATCTGAGCTTAAAATAAGACTCGAACTGACAACTCAAAACATATTAATTTGTTCATTCATTTTACTTAATTTTTGATATCTACAAACACTTTTTGCCTTTTTCTTTCACACATTCCTGGTGACTTTTTTGAGAAACTGCTTCTGTTGCGACTTATTCATCGATGATTGACATGGCGGATTATTCCTTTTGTAGATAATATTTTTCATTGATTCATTCATATTTTTCAATCGATAATGTTGAATTCTTTGCTGTTGTTTTCCTTCTTCAAAATACCTACACATTCTTCTTCGATTTTTCAAATACTTGAATTCTTGATTAAGGATTAAATGACTATTTAGTAACAGAATCCCTGAAATGAAATATCGCTCATCGAAAATATTTTTATATCGATCGGTATTATCAAAAAAATTGTTAATTAATAAGTTTATTTATATTAATGTTCCGTTATGAGTAACGTCAATGTTATGTCTTATCAGAGGAGTGATGGCAAATAGATGTTTTATACAGAACGGAAATCCATCTGATGTTGTAGTCACATGACAAACGTCACTGCTCGTGTCATCTAAACATTTAATGGCGCTTTGTCTTACACTGTGCTTTGATAAAACAGTAAGATGTGCAATTGATTGCTAAATAGAATTGGCTCTGCGCATTCGTGCTCATACTTGTATCATACGAATTAAATCCATTAACAATTTAGAAAACTGCATTTCATGGAATTCTATGCTTCTTGTTTTACGTTACCATAAAAATAAAATAAGTTTAACAATAACAACGTAAAAACTTACATGCACATTTACATTTTATGAGCTGCTTATTGAAAGAATAAGAATAAAATTACGTGTCATGTTAATTGATTTGTTTGAATCTTTTAAATAATTTATAAGATTTAAATAATTTAGATAAATGCTTTGAAAGTTTATGTAATACCTTCAAAAGCAGGATTCATCTTAAGAGTATATGCAGTGATGGATTTTCAATTAGACAGACTAAGTGGCGACGTGGATCCGCTATATTGAGGAGGTACACATGTAAAGAGATTTAAAAAAGGTTATTTTCCTTAATACCAAATAAAAAAACCAGTAAAAAATCAAATTCTATGAATTATAAAATATTAGGAATTATATATTATTAACATTGGCATGAATAATTGATCTGATTCCTGATTTGTTTCATAATATTCTCTCAGTTATAACAGCCTTTATAAACATCAAGCATCTGTTTAAATATAGTTATTTAAAACACGGATGAAACGCATATGTGAGTCATAGCAACTTAATAAGTAAAAACATTACATTTTCACAAAATCACTAAAATAAAAAAAAAACTTGCCTAAAGTAAAGCATTAAAGTATTGATTAAGTTACAATATTTTGAAATGTGGTAAAATTGACTTGTTTATTATAAAAAGAAAAAAGGCCCCAAAATATGTACTGCCTAGAGCTTCAAAAAGTCAAAATCAACCATTGATTATTTGAAATGAAAACTGCTATTAAAACAATGTTATTTTGCTGTTAATTATAACTGTGTGAAAACTATTGACTTGGGCGATGAAAATTATTACCTTGTTCGCTCTCCAATAAATGACTGTTTTGTAGGTTAGTAAATTGTGAATATCACCAGTATACAGCTAAAATTAGCTAAGATAAAAGAAGCTAATGCGATCTTGTGGTTTCAAAATCTTATCACTATATGATGAAAAATTATATCAATATATCGTCAGTATGCAAGATATGTTGCAAATATATTGAAGAGCGCAATTTTCTCTATTAGGTATGAAATTCTAAAACAATGAAAATAATTAATTCACTTGTCTTTTTATTGACTTGGTCCCTTTTTTCTGTATCAAGATGTTACGATAAAAGAAGATTATTTGATATCTGTTTGATGTGCTTGTAATGTAAATATTTATATCGTTACTATTATTATACATCGTATCAATTATTGTATATTTAATGGAATATGTTGTTTTCCCATGCTTTTTTTTTCTAATTATAGTAACATCAATATATGAATGTCATAAATTTATCAGAAACCAGACACTGAAAGTGTCAAATATTTGCATATGACTATACCAATTGTTTCCTTCTCTAATTTGTATATGACTGTACCAATTATGTTGTTTGAGTCTCATGCTTTTTTGTGATTCTAGTAACATCAATACATGAATGTTATAAATTTGTCATAAATCAGACACTGAAAGTGTCAAATATTTGTATATGACTATACCAATTGTTTCCTTCTCTAATTTGTATATGACTCTACTAATTGTTCCCTTCTCTACAGTTTGTGTCCAACATTGTTCTAGCTTTAAAAAACTCATTAGATTTGTTTTTAAATTTGTATTTAAGTTACACTCGCTCTGTTAAATTAAAATCAATTAAGAAGTTTGGTAATTTTCCTATAAAACTCATCACAGAAATAACGTTGTGTGTTTCAAAGTATTGATAAAAATCCACATGGAAAAAAAATTCTGTAAAAATATGCAAAATAAAAGATACATTCATTATTTGGAATTAAAACCAATAGTTTTATGTCCACTATCTTCACAAAATTAATTTTAAATGTAAAATCTACTCTTACTCAAAATATCTATTTAGCATTAAAAATGGCCCTTTCACTCCTGAATTAATTTAGTCTTTAGGTTTTCTGCAATGCTAATTCTACATTATATGACATTAGAAAAGAAGGAATTAAAGTATGGTGCATTTGTGGCTTAGCATCTAACTGAGATTCCGAAATTTGGTAACATCTTAAAATCTTCTTTACAAACCCTCGATTTGTTTACATTATCCTTCTTCTCACATCATCCTTAATTTCCTTCGCTATCAAAGAAAAAGTACTGTCAGTAAGCTGTCTGCGCGTTTCCTTACAGTTACATTTGAAAGAAAAACATCTGAACGGTTCATTTGCTCTTGATAAATTCAAAACTCAAATTAATTAAAAACTTAATTGATGATTAATCACTAAAAATAATTAAAACATAGTTTTATCTGTAACATAACACAATTGTACAAAATTTTTGAATACTATTTCAGGGAAGGATAGATTACAAAACTCTATGTGTCAAACGTAAAAGAGATTGAGTTAAATAAAAGGAAGGGTTTTTTTTTTCTTTTCTGAATTGTTAAAATGATAATTATAAAAAAAAGAAAATCAGGAAATATTTTATTTTATTGATAAAAAAATATAACAAAATAGCTTTGATAAAAAAAATAGAAATTTCATCCATTCTTATAAGATAATTACAACCTTCATCTTTCTCATACTCAGTGCTCCTTCCTGCCCTAAAAGGATCGATTTCATTAGCTGTCAACGGGAACAATTAACTATAAATCTTGTTTTATTCTAATTTTCTTAATTTTTATAAATATTCAACCACAAACACTCGATTTCAAGATCATATTTCCTATATAGTTTTTATTTTAAATTTTTAACTTTTCTGTAATAATTTGTCGTAAAGAATAAAATTTGAAATGTTGTCAATTTCACATGAATCTCGGACGGCGATAAACACTTTGAGTTGTAATAAAAAAATAAAAAAATAATACAGGCGTGGAATGAGTTATATTATCCAAAAAATAAGAAGTTTTGTAAAATTAATTTACTTTTCAAATTTTAAAAGCTAAAAATTAAATAAATTCAGTGAAATGCATTCAATTCTAATAAATTCAGTTTATTAGCTTTTAACCCATTATTGACTACTTGAGCAAGGGTAGACAACTAAATCCAAAATTTGAAAACAGAAATTTAGCTTCCAGAACTTTCACGGAACATATAACTATACAGATATATGATATTTGTAATATTATATATATATAATGAAAGTTCCTTAGCGAAGCTCTTTGACTTCACTAACAATTCCTAATATCTTTACTTAAACAATGATAAAAATCATTTAGGATTTTTATCTTACTTAGTAAGTTCTCTTAGAATAAAATACTAGATTTCGATAATAATATCAGATATTTTATTCAACCCATTATTAGATAACATTGTTATATTAAATAATATATAATCAGATAATAGAATATAACCATATAATAACATATAATCAGAAATATATATATAATGAAGCTATTAAATATAGAAGCAATGAATCCATGTCATATCAAATTCAGAACAAATATTTCCTTTATGTAATAAAAATAACTCAGAATTTAGAGCATTTATAAATATTGTTTCTCAAAGATAATACATCAATGCTTTTATTGAATTCCGATATATATGCAATTTACGCAAAAGTTTTTAAAAATCTGCAGAAATAACATGAATAATAAATAATTGCATATATTTTTATATAAGAGAAAAGTACAGGACTGTTTTGATACTGAAAACAGATATAATTTTATGTAACAAATATAAAAGTGCGAATAACATAGAATTCAAAAATATTATTTTTCATGTATAGTACATGTACGTATAGTATAACATACATTCGTTTTTTCCCCTCTCTTCTTTCGTTACAGAAGCATAGACAATCAATCATAGTATCGTCTATCTCAATGGGCTGATTAGCATGTAGCCAACGGATGTCTAAGAATTTACTATACTCATTTTATTTTAATTTTGAAGCAAAAATTTATTTAATTCTGTTACCTTAAATATGTTGAACATAAACATACGATTAGAATTTGTAATTAGACAAATTCTAATCATATTTATAGTGTAACATAAAAAAATATTCATACAAGGGCAATCAATGAGAAAATGCTAAGTTATCCGTTTTGTATAATCTTCATTGTCAATGATTATATTGGCTGAGGGCTATGGTAACTACTTATTTTTTAACTATAAATGCATATTTTTGTACTAATTAAATAATGGATTTTAAAAAAAGTATTAAATAAATACAAACATGTTTATATTTGTTTTATAATATCAATTTAAATATTAAAGATATTAATTTATTAATGAATATATAGAATAAAACAGAAAATACTTTCTTATATAACGTAAAGGAGTATTTTCCTTTAAAATTAACATGTGTATGAGTACGGGGTGGAAATTTCGTCTTAAATTCTTCTTTCGAAAATGCTCCAATTTGTATAAAGAAATCATAAGGTGGTAATCAGAAAATATGCTACCTTTTCCCCCTCAACTATCATTTATTTTCCTAATTATTTTTTAATTAACTATTTATTATTTTTTGCTTCAATAACATTCAACCATAGGCATTCAAATTTCTATTTACAATTTTGATGGTGCACCAAATTACACTAACTCAGAGCACTCTAATTTTTAAAACAATTATTTATGTAAAAATTTAAAATAACCAACAAAAATAATGTAAAATTTAAACAACAACCTACTTTCATTAAATTGCAAATTCATTCAAATTGAAAATTCATTTCATTTAAAACCACAATCTTAGTTATACAAAATGCAAGCATTCACTTTTATATCAAAATACAGAATTGCTTAAGTGCTGAAGATAGATATAATTTTATATAACAAATATAAAGGTGCGTGCAACCATAGGATTCCAAAATATTATTTTTCAGATGAGTACATGCACCTCATAAGCATAAAATATGAAACAGAAAAGAAACTTAAGATATTATTTATTTTTTCATAGAGATACCGGAATCAGTTTTTAGAAAAGTTCATTATCGTCTAAAAATGGAATATCATAGAATGATAAAATTTCATCGATAAAGTTTTGCAAAAGTTTTTTTTAATCATGTCCTATGAAATCTTTCAATATTTGAAGCATGTCCACTAAAAATTTTGACACATATTTTTATATAAAATGCATAATTAGCAACACCATTCATAGCAATTTTTTAACTACACACCAACACATGCAATTTATATGACACAAAACGTGGAAGCAATGATTTTATATTAAATATCGAAATTTGTTACCTTTCACCATATTTTCTTTTGCACAATATAATAGATATAACCATTCCCATACTTGTATAAATCTTGACCTTTTATGCTTCTTATCTCAAACGTTGAATCAATAGGCCCACCGACCGTAAATCATGTACTGAATCTTGCCGTAATTCAGTAGCTGGAAATTAGCAGCTATATTATACAGACAGGCAGCGGTATTTTCGAAATCATGTATGGTTTCCCATATTCTCTGTGCATAGATAGGAGCTCCAAAAAATTGCTTATTATACTCGAAATGAAGAGCCAAAGCCTTGATTTGATGTCTTCCATGGACGATCATAATATGAACAGCTTCTGTATAGGTTAACTGGATTTGCTCATCCATAGTTTCAGGAAAAATAATGTTGGGTATCCACTGCAGCATATCCGTTTTCACCAACAGCCGATCGTGAACTCTCTTCAGATGGTCGATCGATTTCCGAATGGTTTTGAATTGCCTTTCGAAACCAGTAATAAAGCAATAATCCATAGGATCCATCTCGTCAGCTCGAAATCAAAGCTGAAAGTGAAATGATTAAAAATATTCACAGGTCAGTTCCGTGAGGAGAAAATAATCCCATCAGTTTTGAGAAAGAACACCTCAATGATGCAAACGGTTGGGACAGATTACCGTAACAAATTCCTAACTCCATCGTAAAGCACACTTCCTCAAATCCGTTAAAGGTTTTTTTTTATAGTTAAATTAAAAAAGCTTTTTTTAAAAATTAATATCGGGGCAAATGAACTCTGAAGTAATAACTGAAAATTGTAAACATTTAATAAAAGGTCAATGTTGATTCGAAATACAAAAGTTATAACATGTAAATTTTAAAAATTAATTCTATTATAATAAATTCTTTACTATTCCTAGCGATAATTTTGCCTTGTTAGTATATTTTACATTTCTTCTTGTAGGTGAATTTTAATCGAGATTAACCGAGATGAATTAAGAAGTTTTTCTTTTTTTTTCATGTAAACTGCTTTTTTATAATGAAAGAAAAACAGTACGAATTCGAAAATAAATTTAATGTTATCACTGAGAATGAATTTTATTTGATAATAATATCTTTTTTTCCAAAATGTGAATAAATAATAGGATATTATATATAATATAAATAATAAGATATTTTATAAATAATGGGATATTTAATTTGCATTTAACAGCCAAAATATAAGTCATAATTCTGAGTAACGAAGCACTGAAATACACATGCCCTTATGAGCTGGCTTCTTGAACTTTTAGGTTTAAAAAATATTCGCATATCTTCAAAAATTTGTATAGCAATCTCATAATTTTATAATAAGAAACTAAATAATGAATCCCAATGTGATAAAATCAAATTTCATTTAAAATTATTATTCTAAACTTTTTGTAAAATCCATTAACTGGAGATAATATTTTAATAATTCTTTTTATAAATGTTCAGGAATTCAGCACCGTAAAATTTTTCTTTTTCCAGTGTTTTTTGCGAAATATTTCGGGTAGCGACCCATCATTTGACAAATCCTGGTTTAGTGCAACAGTTTGAACGTCTGGTACCCAAATAATCTTGTCATTTTTAATCAAGACTCTTTTCTTGAGTTTCGCTTCCTCTTTTAAGTATGTACCTACCTTCAAAACACTTTTTTTAAATTTTAAAATTTTAAATGACAATGGGGAATCATTAATAAGAGTCCCAAAGAAATTTCAGAAATTTTTATAATATTGAAATTATAAGCAATTTTTAATAAATATTTTAGGCATTAGAATGACATTTTAGACATCCTCTAGCAAATTCAAATTGATACATTTCAATTATTTTTATACCGTACATAATTAACATATTTCGCTGTGATATGAACTAAAAGATTTTTAGTAACTTTAAAAGATTTGGAAATACTCCCAATTTTGTAAGGAAATTCACATTTTTTTTATAAAAAATTATCGATTTTTTTTCTCTAAAAGACCGGTAAAATAATTAAATATGAATCGGAAGGTTAAATTCCGGTTCATAACAGCGCTAGAACCAAGTACAACATTTTGGGACTTTGGGTTATACATCTTTCATTTCAATATCTATAAAATATTTTCTGAAAAAATGTTTACCGCAAAGGAAAATAGCGAAAAATGCATTAAAAATTTTAATACAACACAAAAAATTTTGTTATCACTTTAGAATGTTAAAACTCGCCACATTTGCAGGTCAAATTCTCTTTTTCTTGATATTTAATTGGTTTTCTTTTCTTTTAGATTTTAACATTATTTTTGTGTTTTATTGTAGTAGGCAATGACTGATCTCTTTATATCTTTGTGAGTTCTCATGCACTTTTAAAACACGAATGAGTCAATCGCTATTTCTCAGTACTTGAAAATGAATGGGTTATACATCTTTACATCATTAATTAAATTATAACGCTGCGATATGTGCTCTTTAATTTTTTTCTTTTAAGTATTCTCATTTAATTTTATAATAAATGAGTCTACACTTTCTTTTTAATATCCTAATATACATTCACACTTCAGGACTGTGGTTTCCTTGTAAATATCTTTCACTATTATAAAAGCTTAAGAATTGTAATTTCTATAAAATACTGAAGATAATAATGAAATAATGAAAGTAACTATATCACTGTAAAGATTACACTAAGTAGCCTTAATTTCCATTTGATTCTAGTTTTTTTATATCAATATAAAAAAGTTACATAGGGGTACCCCGTTTCAAAAACTAATTAAGGGACATTGGTGTTAAGGATAGAGAAACTAGATACAGAAATACTATTTACTCCCGAATTTTTAAATTGATAGATTTAAAATCTCGTGTCTTGGAACTATCACTGCTGAAATATGGAAGAATTTATCTTTGTAATAAATTTCAATTTATAGAAGTGGCGTAGTTAATAGAATGAAAAAAAATTCAAAATGCCTAGAATCTATAGTCTAAGGCGTTCCTCACGCAAGCTATTACAGTTATAAAAGTACACAGATGCTACAACAATCCAGGACTAAAACATGGCACCCCACTCTAAAATTTTGGAGGGAGACATGTATTATCGATATTTACGATACTGATTTCAGATATGTTAAGAGCAGGGAGCAGGATATATTTGAAAATAAACTAAAGACTAAGGAAAAATATTTAGAAAAAAAAAAAAAGGTGGGGAAATAAATTTGTTCAGATTCCTTTAATCATAGTGCTGCATGAGAGCTTTCAGAATTCACAATTAAAGCCCTATTAAATATTTCGAGAATTTGGAGGTATTTTAAAACCAATTAATAGCATTCCTAAAGTTGGTAAACCAGGCGTAGAATCGGACCTTATAAACTAATAAAAATCCTTCATCGAGCTACTTTATTTAGATCAAAAGCTGTTATAAGATAACGAAATTTAGTTAAAATTTCCTGTATTTTTAAGCCGAAAGATTTGGACAAAAAAGGTACAATTTTATATAAATTTAATAATAAGTTGTAATTTCTTGGTTGCCTGTATTAAAAATTACTGCTAAGAGGAAGAAATAGATTTTTTCCAAGACTCTCAGCTCGCTTGCGCATACAGGGGGCAGTTAGAGCAATGATATTGAAAAGAACTGTCTTGAGGAGGCTTTTTGAAAAAAATCAAATACTTCCATTAAGTAAACAAAATACTGCCATAGCGGCAATGTGTGCTTATAGGCGATATCGAGCTGTCCCGAGTTGATGAAAAAATTTGTGTTCTAATTCCCTAGAATTCCGTAATTACCGGGGTAAGTATTTGCGAATATAAAGTTGCATTAGTCTACTCATTTAAGAATTCAGAAATAAGTATTCCAGGTTGTCTAAGGCCAGATCATTTTAAAGTGTTGCAGTGGTTTCTCAGACCAAAGATATTTGAAATTGCATTTATAGAGAGCTCCAGTGAACATTCATATGAAGTAGTTCAGTATGTAGTGCCTATTTTGATGTGTATTAGTATGAGTGTATTGATTTTTAAATGTCTATTATCATTAAAACACTTGGCTACCACGATATGTCATCACAACATTATACGACGTTGAACTTACCGTTGCCATTATAGTACAAAATGCTTTGCAATACCTTACCGGTTTCTTCAAGACATTATACAGAATACTGAATAGCGTTGTGGAGATACTTTAAAATATCTTATGCTAATTGAGTAAGTGATCATTTTAATCAGAGGCGGTGACAGAGGTTCACCGATGCGGGGCGAAACAAATCCTATAGGGTGGGATAAGCACAATTTCTCTAATTTGGCTTCAAAATGACTCGTAAGTAATTTTACATTTAATTAAAGAAAATTAAGTATTATTTAGCTTTATTTTTAAGATACTGGTTTTTTTTTCTCACTGTTAAAAATTTGAAAAGATATTTAAAAAAAATTATTATTCTGAGTTTTTTTTTAACTGATTATCAAAAGATTTTTTGAGTCTACTTTCTATGAGACTTTTGATATTTAATTGCACTGAGATCTCATTCTAGAAAAAATATAGTTATATTTTATTCTAAATTATACTATATAGATAGATAGAAATACAGGTTACAACATTAAATTACCTAAATTTGTTGCAGCATGAAAATAGAAGTATTTAATCGAAGTTTAACGAGGAATGCGTTTTAAACTACTTTGAATTTGGCGCGAATTTAACACAGTTCTTAATCTTCTGGATCTTCTTTTAATACTTATAAAATATTTCAGTTAGAACAAAAATGAATTAATTGAACAGGGCTACAGTAATTTGCAAATGCCTAATATTAGATAAGAGTAACGTAAGCAAACTAATGCTTTATAAAATGAAATTACTAAATCTAAAAATTCATAAAAAGTTTTCTTGGTTAGTTAATTTTTTTGAAAGTGAACAATGCTTCTGCAATATATAATTATTTGAAAAAGTTTAATGTATAAGACACTGTCGATGCAAGAAAAAACACGAAATTAATAATAAAACTAATGTTTATTCATTTAAATCCCTTCCAATTCAGAAAGAAAGTTGAAAAATCGTTTATCTTTGACATTTTAGAGCTCCCTTTGTTTCAATCTAGAACTTTTGATGAAATGATTTTCCATTGATACTTCCTTTACTTCATTTCCATTTCTAAGACCGGAGCTACCTGATTTTGCTGCACTAATTCGGAATGCTCACAATGTGTCTTTCAGCATAATCAGACTCAAAGCATTCTTGGAAAAGAACACATTCAACTTTGTATCGATTGGGGTAGAATGAAATATCATGCTAAAGGAACAAATGCATGCTCTTATCATGGAGGCTATATATAATGAATGTAGAAACTATACTCAAAAGATTTACCAAAAGAAACTCTTCAGAAATCCAGAATAATTAATTAAAAAAATACCCGATGTTTCGCCTTTTTTTTTTTTTTTTTTTTTTTACCGCAGTTACCTACCTAAAATAATTTTTAAATAAGGGTTAGGAAAATGAGGGGGTATTCAGATGCATTTCGAGTCTGTGGCAAA
>JAPMOR010006765.1:58835-136395 GCA_026543865.1 Argiope aurantia
AAAAAAAAATTCTGTTAAAAGTAAAATAACAAGGAACAACAAGGGTATTATAATTTTTTGTCTATTTGATATATATTAAAATTGGCATAGTATATATACTTAGTCAACAATACAGTGTGAGAAAAGAAGTGTTAGAGATCTTGTTAAAAAGGGGAATAAGAATTAGTTTCATATTAAATATTGACTATTAGAAAGCAAATATGTAAAATTAAAAGCAAGAATAAGTATATTTTACGTTACATTTTTACTATCAATAGTTTTCCTGGCCTTTTCCGCCTGTGGCTTCATATTGTCAAACTTTGTCAATGGCAATATCGATTTAAAAATCCTGTTATTTGCTATGATGTGGAAATTTGAAGAACCGATTTACAATTTTGCGGTTGCTTCCTTAGACCACTGTTTGAAAATTTTTGCTCAATCGATTCCCAACGACTCTTGTGTAATTTCAAGATTGCTTATTAATTTTGAGATGCAAATAATATTGACTGACTTTAAAAAAAAGCCCTTTGTTAAAAAACTATTTCCTCGTTATGGATTCTTTCCCAAAGAATCTAAAATGAATTTTCAAGCCATTTATTTTACAAATAAAAATAAAACTTCGTAAAAAACTCATTAAGCATTGGCTTTAAAAATGAAATATTGACTTATCATATTTAGATTCGAAATAATTTATAATATATATCTAATCAACTTGTATAAATTAGTAGTACTAATACTTCAAATCGGTTCCGTAATTGAATATTATAACTAATATTCCATCAAGCGGTATAATCAATAAAGAATTTCAGAGATTTCTCAGATTTTTTAGAAAGATGGTTGCACCAAAAAAATTGTAACGACAGCTGATCATATCTGACTCTCTATATGTCTCCAAAATATTGCTTCATTCCGTATCTTTTGAGACTTCATTCACTTTCCAGTAATTTAAAATAGAATTGTAGTAAACAAAATGGAAAGTGGAAAAATAAACAAAGTGGTTAAATTGTAGCAAACAAAGTTCTTCTGCTCATCAGAAATCTAATCTTTGATATTTATCCAAAATCAAATTTCTCATAAACGGCCTTCTACAAACTCTTGTGAAGTTAATTTTATTGCTTTCGGTGGCAATATCATCAATTTGTTTTGTTGTTTATTTTAGCTTTCGTGGATAGTTCTTGTTTCTGTCAAATCTTCTGCTAGCTTAGCGGAAGGTGCGATTTGACTTAATAAAAAAAAGGGGGAAAAATCTATTGTTTTGCATTAAAAAAATTTTTTTTGTTCTCCTTTCGGAATGAAGTCATAGATTTCATGCTACATTAAAAAATGTCAGGTTTAAATTTGTTTCACACTCGTGAAGCGATCCGTGTGAAAGTCAAGGTAAAATTAAAACACTGTTTTAAAAAAGGGAATTAAAGGTTACCTTATTTGATTATTAAATATATTCAATTTTTGCATTAATTTCTGCATTTTATAAAAAGAAATCCTTCCATTTAAGAAGTGGAAATTCTCATGATTTCCCTTACAACTTTTTTTTATCATTTCATTTTATGAATTGAATTCGATTATTGCAATTAAATAATTTTTCTAACAGAATTTTTCGTATATTACACCTTTATTTTTTGCCAATTTTTACCATAAATGTGCTAAAAGATCTTTATTGCTTTTCAAATTTAAGAATTATTTTTAGAAAGTATTATGTGGTGCGACCCATTATTCCTTGATATTGTTTTACATTTGTGTATTTGCTTATTATATTTGTACTTTGAATTACATAATTTGTGTGGATTTTTAGAAATATTTCAGGGATAGGAGAGACCTGCGACACATCACATCTGTCTAATAATTTGGTTTATTTTTTGTTTATTATTTAGAAATGTGAAGGTCTTCTTGCACCAGAATACCGTAGATTTAGCGTTGATCCTCAGATAACTTCATTTGAAGTACTTCAAAGTTTATTAGCTAGAGCATTTGACATAAAAGGGTAAGGCAAATTGTATTTGCCAATATGTTCATTTCATTTGATTTATATTAAGAATATATAACTTTATTTTTTAATTAAAATTTCAAGGAAATTACAATTTTACTATTTAAATTTATTATATGGAATTAAAATTATATTTGAAAGCTATTTGATACGTGTTGAAAATAGACATAGTTAAATTTTTGCAGTATGATTTTCCATAAAGTTTTATTATCTGTGTTTGTCTAACAACCTCTGAAGCTTTTAAATGGCTTACTTTATAACAGGTACCTAAAAAAAATTTCAACTGATAAAGTT
Organism: Argiope aurantia; assembly: GCA_026543865.1. Taxonomy (NCBI): domain Eukaryota; kingdom Metazoa; phylum Arthropoda; class Arachnida; order Araneae; family Araneidae; genus Argiope; species Argiope aurantia. The sequence continues at coordinate 61,093 of JAPMOR010006765.1, forward strand.
TTAATCCGCATTATTATTGTAGAAGAATGGAGAGGAATTATACACATAAATTTGCATTAGTGATATGAATTCCATAAGAAAAAGCTCAATAATTTCATGAAAATTTTATTTTCATTTCCTTGCAAACTCAATAGATTTTTTAATTTTAAAACAAAAAAGTTCAATGTCACTTAAAATCAAATTTTTAAAAAAGATTAAAACCATATTCGAATAGATCTAAACAAAATTACTAAAATACTTATTTTATAGCATAAAGACAAATTTAAGCATTTCCAAAATGAGAAGCAATTCCTTAATGTTTTAATGTTCAAATTCTGTGCATTTTATGAATCTCTCAAAATTACAAAAGATTGAATCGCAAATTTATGAATTAATTAAAAATAAGAGTCCAATGATTGTATTTAACTTAAAAATAATTTATTGCATATATCCATATATGCACATGCTGTCTATATGTGCGGATAGGCACTCATTTATTTCTGCTGTAATCATAAAAATCTCAGTTGATGCCAAGCAAAGACATGGATTAAATTTTCTGTAATGTTTTTCTTGCGATTTCAGGTATTTCGCACTTTATTTCCTTCTGTATATTATTTGCTTGATATTGACTTAATGCATTATTAATAATTGTTAAATGATTTGAAACATTTATTCTGTTGTTGAGAATTTAAACCATTTATTAATTTCATATTGTCTTCAAATTTTATGTTTAAATATTAATCTGTTATGTATAGAGTTCAAAATTTTCAGTTAGCATATGTTTTCTAATCTGGAGTTTCAAAATTATTCTATTGATATAAGTTCTTTATTTATTATAGTATCTTATTCTATAGATAGTTTTTCCCTTGTAAATCTTTTTAAAGTTTATAGTTAAATATTCACAAATTCATTATTCTGTAATCTGTACTCCTTGAGTATTTTGGATGACTTTATTTTTGGAAATGCTAAATTTCTCTTAAATTTTAATTCATTCTAAACATTTTAAAGGTCTTTTGAATTGTTTTTAAATGATAATTTCTTTCAAAGCTGTACAAGTTTTGTTTGCAGTTAGTTTCTCAGCAATGCATTATTATTAGGATATATAACAATTAGAGTAAAAATCTTGATATAAAAAACACAAATATTTTTAAATTCATCTGGGAAATTTATTCAAATTAAAACTAATTAATAATGTCTAAAATATCTTACACTTTTAAATACCTACATGAAATATAGTGCTATGAAATAATGGTATAAGAATATTTCTTACATTTCTTATATTTGATATTTTTTATATAAATGATGAAATATTTCATATATATTCATCAAGATCAGTTTAAGGTGTTTATTGATGGCATTTTAAACAAAGCATTTATTAGCATTTAATTAATAAATATCATTTGCAATAGGAACTGAATTTTACCTAAGAACTGAATTTCTTTTAAAATAATGGTATTTATTTATTTAGTGATGAAATTTTCTAAATGCTGATCTACCTTTCTAGTGAATTCTCTATAAGTTATTTTGCCAGAGATGAAGAAGGAAAAGATACATATTTATCTTTATTATCTGATTGGGATTTGGATGCTGCTTTCTTAGGATCTTCTGATCCATGTTTGCAGTTAAAAGTTGACTTAAAACCTTTTGAAGAGGGTAAGTGTAGTTTAGATGTGTTAAATTTCCTGTAAATGCCAAAAAATTCATACATTTTTATTTCTAATTGAGTTTCAACCTGCTTTCTGCTATTGATGATTGATCAATATGAACTGTAGAGTCGACTATAAAATTATCTGATTCAAAATCTTGCTGATTTACCAAGCTGTTTTTCAGCTTTTTTTTTATTTGCCAATCTTAAAATTAATATTTTTGTAGCAGAATGGATTTTAATAGCAACATTGGATAATCTAAATAGTTCACAGTATTTTTAAATATACTGACTTAGCATTTTCAATAACTTTCATATATATCTTTTGCTAGCTCTTTTTTCTGTATATATCATAAGTCACAGACTTGTGGCTTTCAAGCTTAGTTACTACTTTGTTGTGGTATTCTTAATGATTTTATAATATGTAACTAAAAATATTATTCTTGCAGATGAGCTTGTCTTTGCTCAAGGTTTCAACTAATCTTTATCGTTTGATATAATTTCCCCTTTTCTTCATATGGGTCAAAGTTACAATTTATTCTGAATTTGCATTTTCTTTCAATATTTTATTTCTTTTAGTTTTTTTTTAAAGCTTGAGAAGTTAAAATTGCACAGTAAAAAGATGGGTTTAAGAGATACATTGGTTGATAAAATCCAAAAGTTTGTAGGATCAGATGTAATCTTTATTATCCAACTACAAGTCAGAATTACAAGAATTTTATAACATATTGTGTGATTCCAAAATAGTTGATAATTATTATAATAAAATACCCCAATGAATTGATTAAAAGACTAATATTTCCTGTGATACAATTAATTTTCTTAAAATATGGTGTAGTTTGATTTCTATCCATCTTCAGTGTTATCCCTTTATTCTGTATATTTAATAAGATTGCTTTACACAATGTCTTCAAAATATCGTATCCTTCCTTTGTCGGAAGTTCTTCCATTGCAATTTTTTATATTGAAGAATGAAGCTTTTGTTGGATTTCATACTTTGAAAAGGTTATAGACTCAAAAATTATTTTTAAAAAAATCTAATGATTATATATTCATTCAAAATTTATTTTGCTTTGATCTTGTTTCCTTCTCCCAAAAATGCATATTATTGACTTCTTTTGTGGCTGTCTATAAAATTGGGAAGGAAGAAGTATTAACCTTTAAAAATTAAGGAGTCCTTAAATTCCCCTGACCATAGGCATTGATTTTTAAATAATTCTCTAAATGACCTATTGTATCTGAGAAGTAACAATCAAGGTGAGTTTTCTTAAAATGAAGCATTTTGCGTTCAACCAGTTAACTATATCTCATTCAATACCTTTTGTCTTGCATAAGTATCCAAGAAAAGTTTAATAGATCAAGGAAATCGCTGAATATAAGTTCTTATATTGAATATGTGAGAGCGTTCTCCCTTTTCCTGGTAGAGCAGGCTGCCTTGAAAATGTTTATCCAATCATGCATAGTATAAACTGGCATATAATTCTTTTATGACAATAGCACTATATATATTATCACATTTCATTATGAAATATCTGGATCCAGAAATTTTTGATTAATAATTTGAATGTGCATTGTTTGAACCAAATATATCCATAATAGATGCTGCATTTGGGTTTTTTTTCTGATCACTATATGTATATATATATAAAAAAAAGCACATCTTTAATAATTTCTGGGAGTTTGATCAGAAAATTAAACAACCATCTTCCAGCTTCTAAGCTACACACTTACCATGTACTTCATGCTATGTATAACAGTATGCATTATTTGAAGAGTTGACTAATTCATATATTGTTAAGTTATAACAGCACAACTTTCTGCTTCAGTACATTTGTGATAAATTACCTATAGCCTTGTATATGTAAGAAAATTTTTCCATTTGTCTGAATATCTTACTGATTCTGAATATACCATTCTTTTTTCATGCCTGTTGGGCCTAGTTTACAAAGAGATGTTTAAGAGATATTTGGAAATTTTTGAGTAAAATCAAAAAATAATTCACTGAACATCTCATATTATAGCAGTTTGGGACATTACCTCATTTGCCTTCTCTAGTATTAATTCTGTGGATTTGTTGGTTATGGAATCATAGTAAAAAATTTACATATTTTTAATGACATGCTTGCAATTTTAATTCTTATGAATGAATTCTTCATTAAAAATATTTTTTCTTTGCCTTAGAAAATTATTTTAGATCCGAAATTTCTGATTTATTATTAGATTATTCTGATTTATTTTAGATTTATGTATAATATAGTATAAACTTGCATTTCAGTTAATTGTTATGACAATACCACTATTTAGAATGGATGAATTTTCTATTTTATTTATTTGTGATAACATAGAACGTTTTCGCCCAGACTGTATTTAAACTGTAATGCTTTATCAATGGGAATCTTTTAAGTTTTATGTCTGTTTGAAAGTATTAAAAGGAATTTAAAGTAACTTTTTAAATGTTATGTTTTGGAAAGTATCAAATTTGACGTTTTTATTTCTGTAGCCTCCAATATTTACTTTAAGTAAATATTAAGTTAATTTCATTAAACTTTTCACCAAAAGATTAAGTTGTAAAATCATTCTATTTGTAACCGTGCTACTTTATTATTGTCATGAAACGTTTTGTGATTCAGAAGTTAATTTAGAAGAAATATTTAGTTAATTTAATTAAACTCTTCACCAAAAGATTAAGTTGTAAAATCATTCTATTTGTAATCATGCTACTTTATTATTGTCATGAAAAGTTTTGTAATTCAGAATAGCAACTATTTATTTTTGAAAAAAAAAATTAAATTTGCTATAGGAATACATAAAATTGTATATGGTAAATTAATATAGCAGGAAATAACTCTATTGTATTAATGTGTTTTATTATGCAATAGATTATACTGTGTTCTTTTATATATGTATTTATTTCCAGTATTGCATTTAATTGATATATATATATATATATATATATATATATATATATATATATATATATATACAGCTAAAGTGTAATAAAGACAAGCATACTGCAAAAATACTTCAGTTATGAAACATCAAAATAATCCATGACTATATTCTTTGCCTATAATTTCATGAAAATTATAACTATTATTTTTTTGAATAAAATAACCAATAATAATGTTATCAGCAATTTTAAAGTATATAACCATTTGTAATTTATTTAGAGTTTGAAATTTAATTAAATTTTCGTTTTGCAGAAATGTGCAAATATAAAGTGCTGCGCAATTATGTATACATATTTTTTTTAACAAAACATGAAAATTTGAGATATGTACTTGATTCTTGATATTACAACGTTAAGTCTTTGCTTGTGTTATTAAAATATATAATCAGAGTTTTCATATTTTATAACAATAGTTACTGATAACTGAATTTCATTTTGTTCATAAAAACAAAAATATAGCTATCATTTTATTCATTTATGTTGCTAGTAAACTGATTATTTACAGTACAAAATTCTAAAGTTTAACTGAAATTTTGATTAAGGAATTTTCTTAATGCTGAGTCTAGCATTTTAAGTAAAGTACCACTTGGATTAAAGAGAAGGTGTCTTCTTATTTTTCTAAAAACATACGGTCATATACCTCTTAATTCTTGTTGCATTATATTTAGAGAGCAAATAACAAAATATTAACCATTAAAATGACCCATATTTGATTAAATAAATATAATTTAAATTATAAGAAATACTTTTATCATTTTTACTACAAAATACTTGCAAAACTGTATCATATTGTTAGATTCAGTATTTTAAAAACTTTGTTTACGTTGAAAGAAATTAACTAAATTTTAATGCTTATGTTTTATTTTTTAATTTTTTACTATGATTAGTAATTTTTAGTGGATGAAAATTTTCTTCAGTGTTAATTCCTTAAACTGTCATATTTGTAATTGAAACCTACTGTTGTAGTTTATTATTTAACAGCCCTCAAAGTATGTGATTAAATAATAGGCAATTTTATTGAAAATTATTTATTTAAGCTTCTTGGTTTTTTTATAATACAAAATAGACAATCATCATATTTGATGGCCAAAATTGTATGTAGAATTTTAAAAGATATGTTTTGATGCAATTTTTGCACATTTTTAATTCAGATATTAAAAAAAATGTTATTTACATATTTATGCACATCCTGCTTTTGATGTATAAACAGAATAAAATTAGTACTTTCTCAGTATCACAGTAATACTACTAAAAAGCTGAAATTCAAATTGAAATATTTCATCCTATCAAAAGTGATTCATGCAGTTAAATAATGGATAATGATTAAAAGTAACAGTGAAAAGATGTTGCTTGCATTGAGTTTCAATCAGGCAAAACTGCATTCTAAATCCACTATTGTTGAAATACATTAAACTACCATTTTGAAATATCAAGTAAGTCATGTTACAACCTTCGCAGTCATATACACAGGGTGTCTCAATAACTTTGACCACGGCTTTTATTCCTTAAATTTTGATCATAGACATATACTGTAAATTACAAAGTTCTGTAAAAAAAAGTGTAAAATGTTATAAAATCGATTAAACTTAAAAAAAATACAAAATTTAAATTTTTATACGGACCCTGTACAAAAAAAATTCCCACTGAGTAAAATGTGCCCCATTTTTTAATAAGGTCATGTACAAAATTTTATCATGAAAACTCTCAAAGATATGTTAAAACAAAGTTGGTGAAGAGTCAGTCACAAATTAAAATGCAAATGTTTACAGCTTCAGTGCAGATGACGCGACGAAATATTTATCATCATTTCTTAAAATGTGGATGTAATTCATATTAGATAAACAAATAACCCCCAAAAATTATTCTACTGGGAAAGTGTTCTTACATGCATTAGAAAAAGATAAAAAGAAAGTAGTATTTTGACACTAAAAGTTTAAAATAAAGTGATAAAAATAAAAATAAAATAAATTAAATTGCTCTAGTTAGAAAATGCGTTGTACGATGCGCCATATCAATCTTGTTCTTAGATATGGGCATCGCTACCGGTGCATTTTTAGTAAACAATATTATTAAGAATTGCGCAGAAATGTTGCACGCGCGTTGTTTGGTAATTTTCAGGTAAGTGTAAATTGACTTCATTTTGCTTGGAACAGAAGATGGTCACTGTAGAAAGTAAGCCCATGAAATAAATTTTAAGGGCTTTAAAAAATTATTAGCTTACAGTTGTTGGGGATACAAGGTACGGATGCATTTTAGGAACAAAAACAATTAAAATGTAAAAATATTTTTTACAATATTTATTTTGTCTTCAGACTAACTAAAACAGACTGAAATAGAAGATGATACTTTAATATTATGTTGAAAAGTCATTCAAAAGACTAGAGGAGATTTTGGATTATTGACAAATTCAGATTGAAAATTTTCAAATTTGCTGAGTTCCATAGTATAGCTTTCGCTTACAATTTTATTCTAGGCAGCTTTACAGTAAATGCTTTACAGTAAATTTTAATAAAAACATTTCATGTGCTTTGCAATAATGTCTGCTAAGGTGTACATTCAGACTATATATATCAGATTCCTCTTATTCTTCACAATTAATAATCTACAGTTTCCTTATATTCCCTGTCTATTAGAGTCTTGTTTTCCTTGTCTTAATTTCCAGACTATTTGCTGAATTTCTAATATTTAAATACTTGCCATTCATTTAACTTAGTTTATTAAACTGAACAGTGATGAAACTTTATTTTCCGCAATATTTCAGGTCTTGAGGATTGGGATGTTGTGGCTCCGATCGATGTAACTCGTAGCAGCAATACTGGGTTTTTATTAGATCGATCTTCAATTACTGGTACTATTTTAAATCATGTAAGTAGACAAATTTTCTTATTCTTTTATAATTTTTCTTAAAAATTTGTATGTATTTTAAAAACTCAATCATTTAACTTTTCATCCATATAGTCTGATTGTTAGTGAATTTTATAATAATTACCTTTAACTATATTTCTGTAATTATATTTTCTCCGAGCGTATGGGGCCGCGGTGGCCTGGTGGTAAGGTCTCGGCTTCGGAACCGGAGGGTTTCAGGTTCGAGACCCGATTCCACCGAAGAACCGTCGTGTAAAGGGGTCTGTTGCACGTTAAATCCGTCCAGACCAAACGCCCTCCCGCTGGTGTGGTGTGGAGAGGGGGGTGTCGTCCTCGTCATCTGACTGCATTTCAAAATTACGAGTCCGTCCCAAATTAGCCCTAGTGTTGCTTCAAACGGGACGTTAATATAACTAAACTAAACTCTCCGAGCGTATGCATTTGAATGACTTTATAATATAAAGATAATGCATCTTTAAAGTAATTTCAAAGATCCTTTATCAAATCTTTCATGGTAATAAAAAAGTATTCTTTGAGTTATTATATAATTTATTTCTATGCAAGGTGTTTTAAAATATAGTGGAGGCGGAGAATGCATGCGTAGTTACAATTTTGCTGATTTCATAAATGAGAAATTATAAATTTATATAATATTATTTGGTTGTATGGGCAAATTTTATTATTTTCTTATCTCCTTCTCATGATATATAATTGCTTGGTTGTAGAATCTTATCATATTTGGGACGAATTTTCTCATAAGACCTACTATATATAGAAAATTGATGTGCATTCAGTTTCTCATGAATCAAAATCTTCAGCATGTTTTTGTGTTTTGTGGTAGTTAATAGAATAGGTTGCTAATTTGTATCGTCTTTATCATTTAACCATGGTTAACAATTTCCTGGTCATCCCTTGTAATCATTACGTTATTTTAAAATAAGGTATGAATATAACAAATGTAAAAAGAAATTTTTTCTGTATACTTTTATTCATTTGAAGAAAATTGTAATTTGTATCAGACTTGGCTTTATGTTTCTGGCTTTAGATTGATTTCTTCAGGAATCAGATGTTTTTAATCTATCTTATTAGATTCATTTGAAATAAATATATTTGTATGATGATTTTCCTAATTTTCTCATTCTTGCCCTTCAACTTACAATTTTCTTTACATGATTTTTAATCTATAAAAATTTTCTTCTGCACCTAAAATACAATTGCCTTGATCTAAGAGCTAATTGCTAAATAATATCATTAATCATTCTTTGTTTATTAAGTTCAGAATAAATGTGTGCTATTGTATATATTCTTTTGTGTTTTATCTTGTATTAATATTTTAATCCGTTAAAATCAAATGTTCGATTTCTTTTTGTATGCGTATTAACTATTCAACTTTTTCATTCCCCTATACTTGAAAAAATCGATTTATCACTAAGATTATATATCCTTTTAAAAAAGAAAACTTTTTTTTACAAAGATACAGGTTGAGCAAAAAGTCTGTAAAAATTTCTAAAATTCACGAAACCCGAAAAAATAAACAAAGTAAAAAACGGTTTGACCTATATATGCAGGTTCAGCATATATAGGTCATGGGATTTTTTAAACATAAGACAAAAAAAAAAAAATTGCCGACAGACGGCACTGGTACGAACGACTTTATTGGAAATCTGCAAATGAGACAGGCGATTATAAATACTTATGATTTTGATCCAGAAGCAGTTCTCCGTTGCATGCCATGTAAGTAAGCGAGGATGCTGTGTGGAAAAGATAAAGCTTTCTTGGTGAAGCCGTTTTACATGAACCAGAAATCAACGACTGTAGCGCTGCGTAAACTCCGACTTCAGAAAAATGTGAAGAAAAGGACCTTTAACAGTGGCTAGTTCAGAAAGCTTGTTCAACGATTTGAGGAAACTTTATCACTGGAGGTTTCGTGTAAGGTCCAGACGAACAGGTTTAAAGCCGCGTTCCGACGGCCTGTGACATTTACAGATATGGTCAGAAATCTACCATTCTAAGAAATCTACGTCAGAAATCTACGTGGTTGGTCCATTTTTGGACCAACCACGCCTGTGGACACGATCCGGAGCTTGTTGTCAGTAAACTGAATAGACATCAAAGAACCCTGGAAAACCACAAGAGAGGGAAACGTGTGCCTTTCTTCATACGTGTACAGTTGCTGGAATGGGGCATAATATTTCACAATATGTATATGGTCACCTGTATTTAACAAGAAAAGAGTAAAGTGACCGCAAACATTTCTCTCTCTAACATCCGGAATAAGTCAAAAATGTTTCGCATTTCTGAAGGCTTATCAGCTATTTTTTTTTATTTGTAAGTAACTAAAATTTAAAAAAATGTTTAGTGAGATTCAGTTAAATAACTTGGTAGAAATGTTGCTTCGTTCAAAATAGAAATTATGATTACTTATATATAACCATGAATTGGAAGAAAAATAGTTGTAAAATATATTGTAACACAAATGCCAATACACATTAAAAAGCATTATTTCTTTGTCATATAAGAAAAAGTTTTTATGAAAGCAGTGATCAACTTAGTTTTATATAATTTTTATAATCCAGATTTATGATTGCTAAAATTAACTTAGCTTGCTTTTGATCGCTTACTCATAAGTGTATATTTAACTTCAAATTCGATAGACATGCAACATTTACTACTAGTTTAAAAAACTTATACTGTTCCACATTTTGTGCAAGGCATCTTTCTAATTTTCAGTAATCTCAACTAAAATAAGAACTTGAAAAACGAAAGTATTTAAAGTTCAACTAATACAAACACTTTCTCATTCAGCATTGTTTATGCGCATTACAGATTATATTCTCATGTAATATAATTAATTTCACTAGCATTGATTCTTATACATCCAATAATTTATTACATTAAGGGCATTTCCTTGTTCCATTAAACAATTATTTTCTCATTGTCCAAAGATAAGCAATGTAGATATATGAATAGGAGGAAAGATCAATAGTGAAATATATTGGTACAGAAATGCTAATATAGATTTTTTAAAAAAAAACATTACTTTGTTATCATGCTGCTGTTGAAATTTTAATCTAATGATAACGATGCGTGAAAATTTCTTTGAAAGCTTTATTTAAGATTTCTAAAATAGCTCCCAAACCACTTATATAATTAGCAGTACTTGCACGGAGTTGCTCGTAATTTGATAAATATTAGCAAAATCAGAACCAGAAACATAAAATAAAATTATTAAATTGTATTAATCGTTAACAAGAAAAAAAAAAAGGATTTTACACGTTTTTTTTTAATTTTTTTTGATAAAGATATTGGTTAGTGAACAAGTGTAATATTCATACATACACATACATTTCCTTTTATGAGAATAGATTATAGCGATTTTGAAGAAAACGTATTCAGAAATATGAGAATATTCAAATATTAGTAAATAAAAGAGGGTATAGATTTTCAATATATCTTACCACCTTTTAAATGAATTTAATTCCTGTAATTATTCTTCTGATAAAATCAATATTGCTTTTCTATTTAGAATAAAATATATTATCACTTATTGCAAAATATATAAACAAGATAAATGCTATGTACAATATCAAATATATTGTATAAAAATTGATAAAAAACGTAAGCAAAATAGGAACGAATTATATACAAAAAAAGTACAGTTATAAAAGTGACCAGAGAACAAAAATCTTCAAAAACATTCTTATTGTGTTTTCTCCTTTTTTTTTCTTTTTTCTTTTGGACCTCTATAATAGCAGAAGGATCCCGAATTGTCATCCATCTTGGATATCTGGGATCAACAAGTTCTGGCAACAAACAGTCAAAATAAAAGGTCAATTTTTTCTACATTTTTTGTTTTCAAAATATTGGATCACGAATTATTTTCTCTGTTTTTTGCCCCTTCTCCGTCCACATTGAAAATAAACAAAAGCATCTCTGTGTAATATGCAGCTGGCCCTGCACTTGAAAATAATATTTGTGATTTTTATTCATGGTTGTTTTCCATCTTTGTTTAATTTCCAGAATGGATTTTTTTTTTTTTTTGCTTTTATTGCCTCATTTGGAGAAATATTTTTGCAGGATACTGGGCATTTTACTTCAACAATCCCATCACCAATTAGCCCATCCGGAGATGCAGCTAGATATGGAAAATTTGGGTTTACGAATAAACCGCAACATTCGACTTTCAAATTAAAATTTTCTTCTAAGGCCCTAATAGAATTGACCTCGTTTTTTTGGCCGTATTTCATAGCCGCAGAAAGAAAATGCGAGTATAATTTATTTTTAATTATATTTTCGCAACTAGTTGATTCTTTTCTGCAGCAAACGACTCCAAAATCAGAAGCCGTAAGTCGCTTCCGACGCTCCTCTCTCCACAACGAACTGCCTTTCTGTTCAATCGTTGCCCTTTCTAAGGATGCAGCTTCAGCATCAGATAACTGAAGATATTTTATCATTTGCTCTCGTTTTTGGCGAAACTCCAGTTCTGACAAATCAGGCTTTTCCGCACTGGGCCCGTAACTTCTATTCCGAGTTTTATCTCTGAATAAAATTTTTCTACATTTATTAAGAGATCAAATTATATAAAATATATAATTGAAAATTTTAGAGATTATTTATACTGGCGAACCGGCTGGTCATCAAAGGCAGCTAGTTTCTTAATAAAGTATAATACACATACACACACATACATTTTTTCCCTTTTACGAGTATAGCGATTTTGAAGAAAACTCATTCAGAAACATGAGAATATTCAAATATTAGTAAATATAAGAGGACATAGATTTTCTTATATCTTACATCTCTTTATATGAATCTAATTCTGCTAATTATTTGTTCTGCTAAAAAGTCTTACTTTTCTATTAATAATAGAATTAGTTACCATTTATTGCAAGATATATGAATAAGATAAATGTACGTACAAGATCTCATAGATGCAAGATCAAACAAATAAAATTTTTACAAAAAAAAAAATGCAGATGCATATTAATTTGTAAATTGTGTAAGAAGGATGTAAATTTATAACGTCGTTCCAGTGTATTTATGTTTCAGCAAATTCATTCCAAATTATAATTATTATAAAATTCTAATGCAAAGAAAATTCGTAATTCTAGACTTTGCAAAATTTAAATTTCCTAAATTTTTAATAAGCACATTTATTGACTGAAGTCAAATAAAATATTTTTATTTGCATCATTTAAATATTTTGAAAGTAAAACTAAAAACTGAATTTTACGATGAATCATAAAATTTTTTATTGAATAATTCCTTAAGATATTATATAAATTACGAAAATTATTCTGCAGTGCACATACAGCTTCAATGCTTTCAATTTTCAAATTAAAAAAAATATATATGTCCTTGGTTTCAGTAAAAATTTTTTATATTAATTGCAGTTTAACATATCCTCTCTAATTTAAAGTGTAAATTTTATGGGCTCTGACAGAAAATTAGTAAGACATAAGTAACACAATGAACAGAACTGTTTAAGGCCTACATAATAGTATGACTGAATTATATAACTATCAAAATCTGAAGCTTTATGGCTAAATATTTTGTAGAAAAAGCTATTAAGAGATCAATTTACATAAAATATATAATTTAAAATTTTAGAGATCTTTTATACTGGCGAACCAGCTGGTCGTCAAAGACGGCTAGTTTCTAAATAAAGATATTGTTTAGTGAACTATTATAATATACATACACACATATACATTTTTCCCCCTTTTATGAGCATAGATAATAGCGATTTTGAAGAAGACTCATTCAGAAACATGAGAATATTCAAATAGTAGTAAATAAAAGACATAGATTTTCTTATATCTTACTTCTCTTTAAATGAATTTAATTCTGCTAATTATTTTTTCTGATAAAAACAATATCACTTTTCTATTAATAATAGAATTAATTATCATTTATTGCGAGATATATGAATAAGATAAATGTATGTACAAGATCTTATAAATGCACGATCAAATAGAGATTTTACGAAAAAAAAAAACAGACAAAATAGCACTGATTTCTGAATTACATATATAAAAAAAAGTACATTTATAAAAATATTCGAAAATATTCATTCAATACATATATAAATATATTTTCTCCTTTTCTTTCTTTTGGGCCTCTATAATCTCAGAAGGATGCCGAATTTTCATTGATTTACAAGCTCTATCAATAAACAGTCAAAATGAAAGAATCTCAATTTTTTTTTCCATTTTTTTTTATTGCCAAAAGTTTGGATTACGAATTATTTTTTCTGCCCTTTCTCCCTACCACTTTGAAAATAAATAAAAGCCTTTTTTTTGTGTTACATGCAGCTGGCCCTGCACTTGAAAATAATATTTGTGATTTATATTCATGGTTGTTTTTTCATCTTTAATTAATTTCCAAAATTGAAATTTTTTAGCTTTGATTGCCTCATCTGTAGTAATATTTTTACAAGATGCTGTGCATTTTACTTCTGCAATTCCATCATCACCAATTAGCCCGACCGGAGATATAGCTAAACATGCAAAGTTAGTGTTTACAATAAAATCGCAGCATTGGACTTCCAAATTTTTTACAAAAGTTTACTAAATTTGTTTCCAGGGGTGCGAGAGTATTCGCTGAAATAAGTGTGGATTGTGAAGGCGCAGATGACCACAGCTGTGATGGTAAACAAAACAAAACGAATAGCAGAAAGAAAATAATGCTGAGGGGGAGATTTTAAGACGTAGTGAAGACCAGGTAATAAAAGTGACAATCAGTCAGATTTTAAAGGGAGGGTTTATAGTGTATTCCTCCGCGAATGGAAGGAGTTAAAGGGGCATTGGGGGGAGTGCAAATTATTTTTCCAATTTTAGGTCTAAAATGCTGTTTTTACACATTTTAAAAAAAGAAATTAAATATGCATCGGAAAGAAGATACCAAAACTGGTGCTTTTATTTTGCGATTTTTATTTTATTTACGATAAAAAATTTTATAGAATTGTTTAAATGTGCGAAGTTGAAGTTTTGCCACTTTTAATAAATATTTAAAAATACTTTGAGAAGTCCGAGAAAAATTCCTTGGGCAAAAGTCTGTGTTTTTATTCCTTCTACTGATTGCAGTTCACTTGATAAGAAAGAAACCGCAGTAGCAAACTTAAAAGACTTAAAATATTTCTCCATAGGATAACATTACGTTTGAAAATTGTAGGTGTCGTGTATGTTTTGTACCAGATGTTTGTCCAGTTTACCGTCAATTTGTCGGTAAACTAGACAGGCATCATCCCATACCCCCAGGAAACCGCAAGAGTAGCTCAAGGGGGAAACGCGTGGCCCGCCTGAAGATTCTCCGGTCGTTGGAACGCCGCTTAAGGCAGATACGTTTGACTCGCGTTGCAGCTGAACAGAAACATTAGCGTCTGAATCCGCTGCAGGGACTAGCAGAGCACAGAAAGCTGGCAGACGCTTGGGCTTACCGTCAGCCTCGATACGTAACATTCTTCATGGAGTTCTTAATCAGTATCCATACAAATTACTGTTTTGCTATGAACTTTTACCGCCAGATACCGTAGAGAGAGATGTATTTGTAAGGTGGACTCTCTCCAAAATTGAATGAGATCCCTCCTGGATCTTGTGGATAAATGAAGCTCATTTTTCGCTCCATGGCGACGTCAGTACACATAATTGTCGCTTGTGGGCGGTGTCAAGCCCACGAGTGTACACTGAGAAACCATTGCATCCCCCCAAAGTCACAGTGTGGTGTGGGTTCACAGGTTCCTTCATCATAGGACCCCTCTTCATTGATGCACAATGTCCAGTAAATGGGTGGAAAACGGTGACAGTAAATAATTAGTGTTATTTAACGCTTCTGCACGAAAAGATTGTTCCATGTTTACGTGAAAAAAATGCGCTTTCTATTGTTATGTGTATGCAAATTGGAACAACAAATCACACCGCTATTCCAATCAAGGAATTCCTGATACAGACGTTCGGGGAAGAGAGAATCATTAGCAGACGTTGCAAGTTTCAATGGCCACCTCGGTCTTCAGATCTACACCAACGGACTTTTGGCTATGTGAAAATTTAAAATCCCGGTGTATCGATCCCGTCTATCCAACCTGTCAGAATTGAAAGGTTTAATCCGCCGAGAGCTGTCATGTATGCAGCCAGACGTGCTACACTTTTCCGTTGCTGGATTTATGATACTCTGCAATGTGTTATCGCTTGTGGTGACGGACATGTGGAACACATATTGCTATAATAAATGATTTGGTAACATTATATTTGTTATTTGCGTGTTTTTTTTCCACTTATGTACAAAACGCCACCTTCGGCTGTTTTTTTAATTATTTTTTTAAATTATTTCTTATCTTAAAAAAATCTCGTGACTTATCAATGCTAAATAATGCTTAACGATGCTGCAAACCGTTTTATATTTTATTTAATTTTCCGGCTTTTATAAATTTTTAAAGTTTTTACGGACATTTTGCTCACCCTATATGTAAAAAATATCTTTTTTCACCCGTCCTAATTTTTAATAATCCCCCCTTCTTTTATACTTTTAATCTATGTATTCTAATGTTCTGAATATTTTCTTATTCTAAATTTTATACTTTTTCACAAACATTAGTATGAAATAAACGATTGTTCTTATCCAGAAATCCTTTACTATTTAAAGACATCCATGTGATTTTTAAAATTTCATTGTAAAGAAAATTTATTATAATTTTCTTATATTATTTTTCAGAGATCAGTAGCATATAACACATTTTTCGCGTCTTACAAATATGTGAGACGAGATAAACAGAAAATGCATTAATTTCATTCAAAGTGAACCTCCTACTTTGCTATTTTTCCATTTTATGAATAAGTTTCTTTTAAATAGATACCTTTTTATTCCTTTGTATTAATAATTTCTTTATTAATTTGTATGGTGATATAAAATACTAGACAAATATATATATATACTGCAATTCTTTTTTTTCTTCCTCCTGCAGAATATTGCCTGTTATGGATTTAAGAAAAGAAATCTTACTTAAAAGGGGTATAATTAATTTGATGATAGTTTTAATATTAAAATTCAACACTTGTTTATTTAAATGTGCTAACAGCTTATGATTTTGCTGTTTTGGAACTGAGACAAAATGTTTTCACAATACTTTCCTACTATGTCTCTTTTTTTTTTTTACATTTGTATGCTGTAATTATTTATTAAACTTATAGCAACATTTTAAATTATCTGATGCAAATTTTAATTTTTAATCTTGAATGTTACGCCTCGAATGCTAAGATATCAGTATTTTTTTAAATTTCACGTTATATTAGAAGGTAATGATCCACTGAATTTTATTTTAATACGTGTAAAATATTTTTTATGAGGGAGACATATACTGCTGATTTAAATCTTTAGTTTTCAAAAATAATAATATATTTGACTATTAAGTTCGCTATGAATGGAATTTTGCAGTAGAGGAATAAAAATAAAATTAAATCATAATAGAAGAGCTATATGGCGATTGCTTTCAGCAACTTTAGATAAACTATGCAAAATATCAGAGAATACCACTCTAACAAAATACCGTATAAGACAGCATCTAATGTGAGAAAGGAAATCTGAATCACCCATTGATCCTACTGTTACACAAGAAACTCCACCTAATTTGTGTAAAGATCAACCTATATCTTTAAGCCGTAGGAATAGTGTAACAGAAATTAGTAATGATGATTCTCAGGATTATTTGCCCATGACAACCTCTATGACACGGGAGTTAAGGATGGAATTAGAAAATTTAAATCGACAATTGCCAGGATCTTTTTTGCAACGCTCAGTTACAATAGATTCTGAAGATTTAGATTCACCTCGATTACCAGATTGTTTTGAATCGCCTCGTGAGAGTATAAATTACACGCAGCATTTACACAATGTCGATCAAGCAGTTGAAGATGATGCTCCTGAGAGTTGGACGAGTGATGATTTATCTGGATTGGATCAAATATGCAGGCTAGACTCTACAAACAAACTACATAAGTATCCGGAATGCTTTCATTTAAATGGCAGTGTTGAAGAAGATTCTACCTATTTCTGTACTCCTAATGAACAATTCGATATTGAATTTGATACTCAAGTGAAAGCAAGTTCGCAGTAGAGGAATAAAAATAAAATTAAATCATAATAGAAGAGTTATTTGCCGATTACTTTCAGCAACTTTAGATAAACTATGCAAAATATCAGAGAATACTACTCTAACAAAATACCGTGTAAAACAGCATCTAAAGTGAGTAGGGATGTAGACAACGAAAAGGCGAAGAATGGCAGAAGACTGTTTTATCAGCAAAAATAATTTCATTTTAACGTAACAAATATATTCCAGTATTAGCATGGCTTGCAAAAAATTATCAACTTTTTAAATATCCTTGTAGAGGAGGATTAGTAATGGCCTAGGAAGAAATTAGCCGATTTTGATCTACAAATTTAGTATTTATTTCTCATGTTTTGAACTCAGAATGTATCAGAATATATAGGGAATACATTTCAAACTTTATTTGGAACTAGTTACTAAAACACATGTTATTTTTGCACCGGACATCGCTTCTGAGCATGCATTTGTTCAATCAAAAGCTTAGTCCTGTAAATAAAATATAAATGTTTTTGGTTTGGTTTGCAGCCCAAAATGTTTATATTTTTGGATTGAAGTCCCAAACAGATTATCTAGTTGTCGTTGGTTCACTCTTTTTACAAGTAGCAGCAAGCAATATGATACATATCAGTTGAGAGGAACCATTTTTAATGCTTGGTTTAATTGCGATACACGATATATTTCTACTAATACATTTATTTCATTGGTTGAAGACTGAGTATTTAAGCTCATTCAGAGTAAGGATGAAATGTAACGAAAAGCTGTTGAAATAAATTTTAATCATGATCATTTTTTTGTCTTTCATTTTTCTTATGTTTCGAATTAAAATTTAAACTTTCTAATTCTTCTGCTGACTTGAATCATGATAACTGTAATATATGCAACCAATATAGTTTAAGATTTTTTATTGCTTCCACTACAATATAGTGTAAGTAAACCTGTTGGTAGTTTTGATAATTGTGTGTGTGTCTGTGTGTGTGTGTGCGCGCGCGCGCACGTGTTTGTTTAATCCATACTGAAGACAAGGAAAATGGGTATAGATAGTTCATATCACTCATTGTCATTGCTTTTCTGTTGAAAGTTCAGAAATTACTTGTCTTTTTCGTTCATTATTTGTGTGATATTGAAATTCCTCTTTGAGTTGCTATAGAATTTTTTTACCCTAATTTATAAGAATTTTGACTTCTTTCAGATGGAAAAGACATTCAATATGGTACAAAGAGCTTTGAATCTTTCTGAAGCTGATAATGAGAGTGACAGTTTCAAACCTGCAAAGCAGCCTATGGTCGATTCTGAATTTCATGGATATTTGGATTCTGAAGGGCGTTTGATTAAACCAAGAGAATTACGGTTATCCGTTTATCAACGAGGTATTGATCCTGCTTTACGTAAAGTTGTATGGAAACATATTCTTAATGTATATCCATATGGCCTTACAGCTAAAGAAAGAATATCATATATGAAACAACGTTCAGTGGAATATCAGAAATTACGACAAACCTGGCAAGATATGATTTCTAATGGTAATTTAACTGAAGAAATTCAGTATGTAACTAATATGGTAAGAAAAGATGTCCTTCGCACTGATCGCACTCATAAATTTTATGCTGGATCTGATGATAATAAAAATGTTGTATCTCTTTTTAACATTCTTACTACATATGCCTTAAATCACCCTAGTGTATCTTATTGCCAAGGTATGAGTGATTTGGCTTCCCCAATTTTAGTAACAATGAAAGATGAAGCTCATGCTTATGTTTGTTTTTGTGCATTAATGCAAAGATTAAAACCTAATTTCCATTTAGATGGCAAAGCTATGACATCTAATTTTCAACAACTTACTGAGCTGTTAGAACATTATGATTCACAGTTTTTTGAATATCTTAAGACACAGGGTGCTGATGATCTTCTGTTTTGTTATCGCTGGTTGCTATTAGAATTAAAAAGAGAATTTGCGTTTGATGATGCTCTTTCAATGTTAGAAGTTCTGTGGAGTTCTATCCCCCCATCTCCACCAGAAAAAGAATTATCATTATATGAAGAATTATTTTCCGCAAATACCTTTCGTCCTCAGTCTCCTCGGATTCATAGTCGTGAAAATCCATACACTAAAGTGCGCGCTATTCGGAAACAAAATTCTGCTTCATCTATTAGGGGACTGATGAAAAGTAATAGTAAGGAAGGCAATGAATGTGAACCCGAAAAGAAATCTGAATCACCCATTGAACCTACTGTTACACAAGAAATTCCACCTAATTTGTGTAAAGATCAACCTATATCTTTAAGCCGTAGGAATAGTGTAACAGAAATTAGTAATGATGATTCTCAGGATTATTTGCCCATGACAACCTCTATGACACGGGAGTTAAGGATGGAATTAGAAAATTTAAATCGACAGTTGCCAGGATCCTTTTTGCAACGTTCAGTTACAATAGATTCTGAAGATTTAGATTCACCTCGATCACCAGATTGTTTTGAATCGCCTCGTGAGAGTATAAATTACACTCAGCATTTATACAATGTCGATCAAGCAGCTGAAGATGATGCTCCTGAGAGTTGGACGAGTGATGATTTATCTGGAATGGATCAAATATGCAGGCTAGGCTCTACAAAGAAACCACATAAGCATCCGGAATGCTTACATTTAAATGGCAGTGTTGAAGAAGATTCTACCTATTGCTGTACTCCTGATGAACAGTTCGATATTGAATTTGATACTCAAGTGAAAGCAAGTTCAGATATTCCTTGTAATGGTGAAATTTTGGAAAATGAAGAATCCGAAGATAAAAATGGCTGTGCTTGTCATTTGAAGTCGGTTATACCCATCAGACTCGTTCATAGCCCTGGCATTGATAATAGGTATCAAAGGCATGGTAGTGATAGCTCTGATTCTCTTTCTGAAAGTTGCCCTGGCCGAATTCAAAGTGATAACGACTATAATGCTCATGGTTCTCAAAATTTAGAAGGTAGTTCTGAGAATATTGTTTCAAAGGAGAGATTGCTTAGTGATGAAAAAATCTATCGTAAAAAAACGACTCTTTTGCAAGATCCTAATGATGTAATGTCAAATTCTTGTATTGAAGCATTAGAATATAGTGGTAAAAGTCAAAAAGCGTCATTACCATCCCCTTATGAACTTGGAGGTGGCAATCCTTTTATGTTATTTCTGTGCCTAACATTACTACTTCAACATCGTGATATAATAATGAAGAGCCGTATGGATTATAATGAGTTAGCAATGCATTTTGATAAAATGGTCCGTAAGCACAATGTTCATCGTGTTCTTCATCAAGCTCGCGCAATGTTTCGAGAATATTTACAAATGAGCTGTCAAGAACAAGATTCTAATCCTTATGTATGACAGCTTAAATGATAAAATTTCTTTGTATGTTATTTTACTTAGAATATTAATATTTGAAGCAGTATTATTTATCAAAAAAAAAAACTTTGCTAGAAAATTTTAACATTTTCTTTTAACTTTAATTCAACTTCGAGTGTGTGAATGTTTTATTTTATAACTATGAAGTGCTTTTTGAAATAGCATAAAATGCTTTTTCAAACTCTTATTTATTTTTATATGTATTTAATAAGCCTTAATAATTTAAAATATTAGTTCTTTTAAGTGGGTGTTAAGTGAGTTCAATTAATTTGATGTCTCGGAATTGTTTGTTTCTTTTGATATTAATATAAAGATGTCTTTCAAATTTATGCTTGTGTTTAGCTATAAAAATTTAAAAGATACTATTATTTATGAGGGAAATATATGTAAATATATATTATTCTAAAAGTTTAGAATCATGTTTTATACATTTTCATGTAAAAAGTCAAACTACCTTTGTTTACTATCAAAATAAGTGTGCAACTGTGATGAATATTTTTATGTGAGTCCTTTATTTTGCCTTTTTAAGTATTCAATCAAATCTTTTAAATATGTGATAAAAAAAAAAGAATTTTGACCCTATCATTTCAAATGCGAACTTTAAGTAATTTCCTTGGTGAATTTTTGAAAATTGTCCTTTCTTTTTTTTTTTTAATTAATTTTCAGAAATTTTTATATGCAGATTCAATTCTTAATTATGAATGCCAATATTGTTTTTGTTATTTGAGTTTTCTTTATAATGACTTAGTATAGTTTTATATTATGGTATTTTTGCAACCAGTGATTGCAGGTTTAATCTTATTTATTTTATGATTTCAGTATGAGGGAATATAATAAATTTTTATATACCGGTGTTTTTTTTTTTCTTTTTCTTCGTTAAGTTTGAAGATAGTTTTAAAGTAATATTGTGTTGTTTGTTTATTTCTTTTGTTTTCTTCTATTCAAATTTTTAAGATAGAATAGGCTAAATGAAATTTTTTATCATAAGTTTTATGGTTGCTTATTGATTAAAAGTTTCTTTTTCCCTTCCCTTGCATTAATTTTGCTGTAACATGTTAAAAAATGGAGAGGTTTATTTTCATTTAACTTTGAGCAAATGACCGTAGAATCTTGTTTTAGTGTTTAGATGCCATGCTAAAGAAGAGCTTGCAAAAGCCTTTCCTCATTGGATACATACCATTCCTTAGAGGCTTGTCTTTTTTTATCATCAATGAATGTACTGGTCTGTAAAATGTGAATACTAAATGAGTATTTTCATATGATTGTTTATTATCCTAGTTGTTATGGTATTCTCTAGTCAAATATGTAATCTGTCATGATATTAAATAACTGAAAAGTTTATCTTTAAAATATTATTTTTTAATCATATATATAATGCATTAAACTAGCATTTAAGTATCAAATAAAGTTTGACTTCAATGATTGATGGTTTAATTTGCTGTTCAATATGCATAATTTTGTGTTGCAAAAGTGAAATTTTATTCATATAGTGCATTACTATTTGTAAAGGGTTTTCTCTTTTTTACAATAGTATGTGATGTTTTGCCTTAATTAATATGAATTTGTTATTATTATATAATGTTGATAATATCTTATTTATATTATACTTACTTTAATATATTTGTATATATAATATTGCACCATTCACAAGTCATTTAGAAATTTATCAATGCATTTAGTTGGTATAAGATTTTAAAAATTATCCATTATATGTATTTTACAAGGTAAGTAAGAGCATAAGTAAATTTAAGATAGCCAAAAGCAAAACAAAAGCTTTCTTTTTGAAAATTCAGAAAATATTCTGCTTCCATTAAGCTAAAAAAATGCAAACCAACAGTTCTTGTATAAGAAAGATAAATAGAAAAACAAAAAGTAATGAAAACAAGGGAATAAAATATGTGACATCTACATAAGGTATTATTGATCTGGCAATTTAGTGATTAAAGTAGAGAAAATAGATTATATAAGAATTGATCTTTTGTGTTCAGAATAAACACGGATACGAGTTGGTTCTGAAGATAAGATTAGAAGATTCGAAATAACCATTTAGAATATGGATATGTTTTAATTTTTTTTATTGAAACTCCATGTGCTAACTTTATTTCATACTAATTTTAAATTGATAATATTAACTCTATTATAAATAGAAGAAATATGCTGATGTTGTTTTCCTCTGATTAATATCTAATCTCATTTTATTGCAACTACTGGATTTTATTTTTCTCACTTGACTATATTTTATTAAACTATTGAAACTTTTTGAAGTTGAACTTCTGGTGCATTTATAAGAAGATTTGTCTTATACTCTTTTCTTGAACAATAAATATATTGTTTAAGTAAAGGTTGATTAAAGTTTTGCATCACGTTTTTAATAGTAGATATTTGTTAATTTCTTTAATAGTAGATTTTTTAATAGTTTTATCATTAGAATTGTTTTCTGTCTCAAAAATTAATAAACAAAAGCCACTTTCGCCATATGCAGAAGCTTTTTTCTTAGACTTTCCTTCGATTGCACAAAACAGGACTTATTCGAAAAATTTGTATTAATGGATTATGACATTAAATGCAATGATATTTAAAACTATTTATTGTTTCATTATGCATTAGACTATGAAAAAATATCATATATGCCGTCTCCATCACATTCTTTTAAAATCATTTTAAGTGTTTTCAAGTGTCTTCTACTGTAGAATTCTAAACCCCAAAATATAAAACTTGCATTAAACCAGAAAAATTAATTGCTTCTCTATTCATTATTTCATCTTTTTTCTATTTTTGCATATTCTTCCAGTTTAATCATGCGAGTGAAATTCCTTCGAGTTAATATATTAATGTAACTCAAAATATTAATATATTATTCCTTAGGTATGTGTCATAAATGATGCTGTATGTGATACTTGGTATTTAAAATGAAAACACATTCAGATTAGAATTTTAGAATTTGCTTTTCTTGATAAAAATTAAATAAACATTATCTTTATAGTTTCTGTTTCATGCATTATTTATTCAATTTTTATAAAGTTTTGATGTTTTAATGTCGAGTATCCATTTAATAATTTCTTATGTTTGCATTCAATATGGCTTTTTATTATAATTTATTAATTATACATGAATTTCAACATAGTGATGGCTATCCTCCTCCCCTCTTAGATTTATTATTTCCTATGTTCTTAGGTTTATTTTTGGGATCATATGTAGTGTTTTGTACCATTTATAGGCATATAAATAATGGAAAATATTAATGTGATAAATAGATAAATGTAATAATCTTTTCTTAGTTTTCTTTAAAAATAATTAAATAATATTCAGTACTAGAAACAGTTTTTAGTTATGTGAAGCATAGTTTTTGAGATAGGTTTATTAGCAAATCATTATATATGCTGAACTATTTTTGTAATTGATTTTGCTGCTGTAAAATATTACTCTTTCATACCAAATAAGGTAAAGTGATCATCCTAGCAAGTTATTCTGTACGTTATTTGGATGAATTATACTTTACTGTATAAAGATATGTTAAATGGATTTTCTGTTCAAATATATAAATTTTCATCTAAATTAGCCAAATTTAAATTTAGATAAGATATATTGAAATTATATTATGCTCTGTTTTAAGGCATACTTTATCTAAACTAAATCTTTGAAGTTTGAATTATTTAAACTCCTTTATTTTTCATTTCGATTTAGTATTTTAATAGTGTAAAGCAACTCTGTAATTTCAATCATTTTAAGACTGTTGCTGAATTGTTAATGCGTATTTTCATGCTTAGTCGCTATATTTTGATATATTATTTACAATCGTGATGAGATTATCCTGTTGATTCAAATCAATCTTGGTAAACAAACAAATCATTTACAGGAAATGTTTTCTGTGTTTTTCTATTAAGATTTTTTTTTTTTAGCAAGAATATTTTAACAAACTTGCAAAATAAATTATATTTGGGCTTGTTATTCATTACACTGTCTGTATATTTTATAAAAATTCCCTTTCAAGGTCAAATAAATTGTTGCTTAGCCACATAAGAGAAATATTTATAATTTTGATTTTCTAAAATTTTATAGTTATTACCTTTATATTTTGTATTTTATTTTCTTACTAAATTTTTATGGATATCAAATAATGTATAATTATTATTATAGTTTTTATAGTTATAAAAATATTTCTTTTTTATTTTGAGTCTTCACAGACTGTGGTATGTTTTATTTGGTATAAATTATTGTCATACAAAGAATTATATGAGATTAAGTGACAATGATTAAATATTTAGTTAATATGCAGTTTTTTTATGTGAAACACACAGAATTTGAACCTCAAAAGTGGAGTTTTGCAAAATAAACCACCATCTAATACATGTTTATGAATTCTTACCATTTAAGTCGTCCTGATTTTCCTGTTTCATTTGGAAATTTGAATGTGATTTTTGATTGATTTTTAAATATTGTAGTTATATATTTGTTTTAAATTTCTGAAATTTTATTAGGTGTTATGGGAATAGTTAAATATTTTTAAAAACTTCCATTGTCTAATTTTATCCGATAGTAAAATTATAATTTTAGAGCTTTTTTTATATATATTTTATGAAGTTCCGAATGTGCTTTCATATTTACTGTGTTTTATAAGAAAATTTCTCTGTGATATTAGCGTTTTATTGGAGAAAATATTATAAAGATTGTTTGTTTTAATTGGTTTTGTTGTTTTTATTAGTTTATTTAGTATTTTTTATTCTTGGGTAGATTCTTATTATATTTTTAATTTTTAACAATTATTTCTAATTTTTATGCAAATGAAGAAATCAATATTTAAACTTCATCAATCAAGTAGAAGTTAATATATAGTATTATGCTGTATGCATGTCCATTTTTCATCTTTTTTTTTGTTTTTGTTTTTGTTACTAAAAATGTTTTGAGAATCAATACGAAGTTATTATGTTTCTGGAGCATTTTGATTCGAATTTTATTAAAATACTCTCTTATATTGTTTATGAATTAAAATCTCTAAATCCTAATATTTGATCTGTAAGGGTGCATTTTTGATGTTTTCTGTATGCATTATTACAATGTATTGAGCGCAGTGGTGGATTTTAAACTAGTCAGCAGGACTGAGGGAGGATGATGTAGATCGATTAAAAAGATGTTAATAGTTTAGTTTTCAAATGAATAAATTTATAAAAGGTAACTAATTCTATGAATTATAGAATATTAGGAGAGTATTAAGATTTTGTCAAGTACTTCTATCAAATGGGCAGACTCCTATTTGTTTCATTGCATTCCCTTAGTTATTAGACTATTTATAAACATTGAGCGTCTGCGTAAATAATATTGTTTACAAAAGTCGATGCTGCACAATCATGAGTTATAGTAAATAAACGAACAAAAACATGCATTTTAAGAAGTTATTAGTATAAAAAAATAATCTAAAATAAATTATTAGTATGCTATTGAGTTAAAAATGTGGAATTAAATTGACCTATTAAAAGATGCACCTTATAATATGCACTGCATTTTACATTCTAGTTTTTCTGAATGTCAAAGTAGTAAATCAAAACGAAATATTCATTTAAAACTCTTCTTATTCTTGACTTTTATTCTAAAGCATTTCAATTTACGACTTTATACTAATTCATTCTATTCTTTAATGAATTAAACTTGTTATGTTAAAATAAACATTGACTTTTTCATCTGGCCTCTAGAGCCATAGTTGCAATATAGTCATCTTTTGAAACAGGAGTGGCCTGTATTCTTTACTGATCTATCTCCAACATTTTATTATATATTCAAAATTTAAAATTACGATATTGCTGCTTAATATTTAGTTACCTGACGCAAACTAGCTTTTAATCGTCTATAATCAGGACAATTAGAATTGGGAATTTCGTTTCGTTAAAATTGTTAGTAATGTAGTTACCGTTTGTAACCTAGGTGTCTCCTGATGACAAAATATTCATGCATCCGTAACAAGTTTAAAAGCCAAACCTGATGAAAGGATGAAGAAATAATGTTATTCCTATGGTACCATTTATCCTTGCTATATCACTGAATGCAACTAGAGTAAAAAATTTCGTATTATTCTATGAGCCTATCCTCTGCTAATTTTAATTTCATTTTTTATCTTTTGGTTTAATGTCAGTTAGTCTTTGTTAAATTTAAGTTATTTAATGATTTTATGATCTTAATTAATTATGCAACTTTTTCAAACGGATGATGAACCAAAAACCAGCAAAAATTGCGTTATCGTGAGAAATCTGCTTCTTATCATTTTTTGCGTTTTCAGCCCGAGCTGTTTATTGTTTCGTGGCTTCCTTTGTTAATTATCCATACTAAATACCATCTTATTACAAATATCGGCTATAGGTAATAAAAGATATTGACTTGTAATCAATACTGAATAGTGGGCAAAAGCAATTTTAGGTCGCTGTATGGGTTACTGTAACAGCAATTTGTATTTATATTTTTTTAAAAAGAAAGTACTGAGTAAAACTACAACAGAGTCATAGCTATCCGATATAAATGATAATCTTCGATATCAGAATAGTGAAAATGTGTGATAATTGGGAAAGAATAAAAGAGATTTTTTTTGCATATAATATTCGTATATATTAATATTTTAAATGATAAATGATATACTGTATTTCAGGATTTAAAAAATGAATTTATATAACAAACAATCATTTAGGTTTCTTTTTACAGAAAAAAAATCTTTAAAATGAAACTATTAACACAAAACAGTTTTTTTTTTTAAGTCTGTGATAGTAAAATGTTCCGATAGTAAATGTGATAGTAAATGTTAAAATGCACTCCGATGTTTTCTTCATGATCAATCGCAGCATCGTGTGAAAAATAACACTCTGTACTTCATATGTTCTCTTACTGTTCAATGTATTGCAAGGCTGCTTGGATAGCACGTAGTCCAGCAACGAATCATTTTTACATATTTGACAATCATTTACAACTTTTGATAGACTTGAACCTTTCTCTTATCTGTTGATTGCATTTAATTTAAACCACCCTTTGAAGCAAAAACTCTTTTCCTTTTTGTCATAATAAAGCAGCCGTATGAAACTCCGCTTTAAATACAAAAGTATGAAAAAAAAGCAATAATATTTTCTATTATAGCGATCTAATCGGCTTGAAATCTCCAGAAATACTATCTGTACCACCGTCCGAATGTGACGTGTTCACTGTACCTTGTCGCCTTACAAATAATAAAACTGACAGCCACTTAAATCGATCCATGTAATTGTATTGAAAACTACAAGATTTCGATTTAAGAATTTTATTTACTCGAATAACAAGACTTTTTTTTTTTACACGAATAACAAGACTTTTTTACGCGAATAACAAGACTTTTTTTTTTTTAACGCGAATAACAAGACTGCACTATTTTACTTAATTCCCTGTTCCATCTTAAAAAAAAAAAAGGTGAAGAAATATCCAACTTATTGTAAATAAATCTTTCGCAAAAAAGAAAAATAATATTCTGTTGTTAAGCTGAATGTTTCCCTTTATAATATAGAAGAAAAAAAAGCTCCTCCACTAATTCATTTTTCTATTCTCAAAACATTTTTATTGATTCCAGTAACTCTGCTTTTGAAGAAGCTAACCAAAGATATGTTTGATAGCTTTATTTTTTGTTTCATTTCAGAATTAAATGTATGTTTTCAGAATTAAATGTATTGCATTTAAGAATTTAGTAGAGTGTTCATTCCAAATTATTGCAGTTGTTGATTGATATTGCATGAAGTGTGCTTTGATTATTTTAAATTACTGCTTAAAAGATTTGCAACAAATAATTCCTTTTTGTATTTATAAAATATTGGTTATATTTGTAAACATTTATTGATATCAAAATTGTGCTTCAAATGTGCAAAAAATATAAATTTTGGTTTAAAATTGTACTATTTCTAATTTGAAATTTGTGTTGTTATGCATACATTATTATTTGGGAGAAATAAATGTAAAATTAAAGTCTGTGGTGTAATTTATTTAGATGCCTATTTATTAAACATTTTTCCACACGCCTTCTTTTGGATATATTTAATGTTTGACTATGAAATTTTGGAAACTTTTTGCTGGGATATTAAATATTTGTATTTGAATCCTTTGTGTTTGCTTGATTTTTGTTTTAGATGCTAACTTCACAATTTTGTGTGATTTTATGGAGGGTTAAAAGGCTCTTTTTATTGTTCAGTAAAAACTGAACTGTTATTTTCTATATTTAAATAATTTTTATTGTAACAAATATGCGCCATTTTGATCGAATACCTTTTGCTTTTTTTCTGGTAAAATCATAATTCCTTCAGTTTAGAACTTCCAAGATTTCTTGGCAACAAACTGGACCTCATACTTTTTGTAAGCTTCTTTGAAAAATGTTGCAACATTATAAGAATGTAGTTGAGAATGAAGTAAATAACAGTTTAGAGCAGGGTTTGGCAACATTTTTGTAAACATCCAATTTTATAATTTTGCATGCCAAAATAATGCTTATAGAACTATGAATCAGCAGCATAAATTATGAAATATATGTAATTGGGCTTATTTCTTTGTTATTATTTTATTATTAAAATAGAATTATTTTTGTTTTATTTTAAAAGGGCTGGAATAAAACACACTGCATTTCAATTATTTATTAACTATGTTACAACAGGCTTAATTATAACATACAGGCATAATAATATAAAATTATTAATGTAAAAAGTAATATATTTTATAACTTTTTCGAAATATATTATTATCTGTCCCCCAAATAGTATATTTCAAATTCTAATGCTTTATGTTATTATTAACTTGTAAGAATGATAAAATTTTAAAGATATCTTTCATAAAAGTATTATATAGAGATTTCTGTCTTTCAATTCTTTGGAAAATTAGGTTCGCGATCCGATTCCACCGAAGAACCGTCGTGTAAGGGGGTCTGTTGCACGTTAAATCTGTCCTGACCAAACGTCCTTCCGCTGGTGTGGTGTGGTGTGGAGAGGGGGGTGCCAGCTCAGGTGTCGTCCTCGTCATCTGACCGTGGTTCAAAATTACGAGGTCCGTCCCAAAATAGCCTTAGTAGTGCTTCAAACGGGACGTTAATATAACTAAACTAAACTAAACTGGTCAAAATAAAGGAAATATGACATTATTTTTATTTTCATAGAAAACGCCGTATTCATACTAATCAGATGATTTTTTAGTAGATTTTGAATGGAATTCATGTTCGAAAATGTATGTTCGCAAAAGTATATATCGATTCGGAAATCAGTGGGAATTCAAATACATAAGATTTTAATTGAATAAAAATATCAAGTAAACTGTACCAAGAAGTAAAGTCAAAAACAGTTTGATCTTTTCTTTTAAGATTTTTTGTCTGAGACCATTTATGTTATTTAGCTGAGATAGATTTCTGTCTCTAAATATAAAGAACATTAAGGTGTCAAATAATTTTGTTAAATTATTATTAGGAATTTTTTCTTTTAGATAAATTTAATATTTCATTTTTATTCGTATTTTTATTGAAAAAAAGCCGTAATTATGCATTAAAAGAACCATAGGTTGTTTGTAGTCTACAGGCTCAAAATCAAGACAAAACATAAATGCATAAATTGATTCTCATTTAGTAACAGATCTTCACTGATTATAGCATCTCATACATGATTCTTTTACAATCTCATCACACACATAGCATCATCTGCATTAGTTTATTTCCAGTTTGGCCTTGGGCACAGCATTTTTTTTTTTTTTTCATCTCGTTTCAGTTGCGATATTTTTCGAATACTCTCAACACCTGTGATGACATATTTTTAAAAATTGATATTTTTCCTTCTATTCTTACTGGTGGAAATCTGATTCATAAGAATTTATATTGTTAAATCATGTAGCATTCAAAACAGTGTTTTTTTTTTGGGAGGGGGGGTTTCAAAATTATTCATATAATTTAAAACTGTGTTGTGTATTAGTATTTAGTTCTTCAATGATTTTATGAAGCTTATGTCTCAGCCTTGGTCTGTTTTCTCCAAAAATTCATCGTTGACCATTGGATCAGAAAAAAAGTGCCCATTTGTCCACACAATTCCGAGCCTGAATCACTTGTACCACCATTGAGGTAGATTTAATAAAACCACATTTCCATAAGCAATAAAACAGTTTAAACAAAATAATTATACATATATATAATTTCAATTTATCCGCACTCTAAAAAACTTATTTTTTAATTACTCGGTGTCCGACTTCACTTTAACTTCTGAGTTTCGCGGGCTTTTATTTTCCCATGATAACTTTAAAACGTGCCGAATCTAAAACGCTGTTTCAGCGAATTCCTTTCAAGGTTCAAAATACTTCCTCATTGGCTCTTTTTCTTGTTTTCGGCTGAGCTGCATCTCTTGGTGATCGTAGTTTTTACAAATAAATATTAATAGTGGATAAAAATTGGACACTTTTTGTAACATCAAGAATAAAGGAAGCTGCTTCTCCTTCAATAAGAAAATATTAAATATATATATATAGTATTTTAATTAGAGACAATAATTAAAATCTTCGTAAATTCGTAAATTGATCCTTGCAAGCATTTCTGTCAAAGATTAGTTAATTTAGTGCTAGAGCTGGGCAATGTGGAATTTTTAACAATGTTATATTTTGTCCGTATTTTCTCGATGTTTTCGATGTCTTGATAATTTTTTCTTGAGTAATTTTTTTATTTGACACTACTTTTTTTTTTAAATAAATAAAAAGTCTACTTTTCCTAATAATCCAATCCATAAAAATTTCTATCAGCTGATGTACAGAATGAATTGAAACTTTAATCATATGTTTTTAAAAAGTTAGTTTTATTTTATTGTAATGAAATAACGATAATGTTCGTAATATAATGTTTTTCTTCGAATCCAAAATACTGCTAATAATAATTGATCAGGTGCCTATATGTTTCATTATGTTCACTTAGTTATTAAATTATTTATAAAACCAGGCAACTGTTTCAATAATATTATGCACAATATGCCGGATAATCTAGAATCCTAATAGCTAAAAAAAACAAAACAAAAAAACAACAATAACTTATTAACAAAATAAAAAATTAACCTGAAATGAATTACTAACATGTTAAAAATGTGATGAAGTGTGAAAGGAAATTGACCATCTCATTGATGGGGGTGTTTCATAATATGCACTGCCTAGAGCCTCAAAATGCCTAAATCCTTCACTAAAAATACAAACCAAATTTAGTCGAAATCGCAGCCATCAAATAAAACAATCAGTTGCCCTTGAATCAACTCAATACAGTTTCAATTTTCAATCTTCTGCTGGAACAGCTATCTATTCTTATTCAATTCTTCTGGGACAATGCCATAACTTAAAGGGTTATAAAAAATTCCATCAGAATATGAAGACAATAAGTTTCAAATTTGAATCCAATTCGAAACTTCATCGAATTTGTATTGTAAGAGCATTTTTAATTCCGGCTAGAAAAGAAAATCCACAGAGAAAGGGGGGGGGAAGCATTTAAGAAAGCACGTGATGCCGATTGATTTGGCGTTTGATTGTGCAAAAGAATGAATGCGATGAATCATTTATGCATAAAATTGACTTTTCCTTTTCCTTATATTTTTATTTTGAGACGAACGAAATATTATTTGCTTTTTTTTTCTTTTTAGTCTGTCTTCTGCCTTTTACTATTTATATACTTGCTAATATGTATTTACACTAATTTATCTATTTTCAGTGTTACTTTTTATACTTCATAAATAAAGTAGAAATTAATGAAAATATCATAAAATGATCATGCAGTTATCATAAAATTTATGCTAATTGCTGGAAAGTTATTGGTTAACCTTGGGAAAATTTTAAATCAATTAATTGCTGATAGCGAAAATTTTTAATGTTTTAGGTTAATCTTGTATTGAAGCCAATTGGTCTTGAGGACTAAATTAATAAATATGTACGTCAGGCTGCTATATATGTACTTTACAATATCAGGGAATCCCAAAACTTCAATCAATTTTTTGTTTTTGCAATATTTTCTACGTATAATAAATAACCTTATGTTTTCATTTAATTTATAAGGACTGTGCACTCGAAGAGATTTATATTCAGATATCGTTCAAATGCAATTTATAATTAAATAGCATTAAGATTGTGTTCGAAAGGTGTTCTTTTATTATTATTTCGTTTAAAATTGGTTTTAAATTTAAATCCTGATTTTTTTATACGCAAAATATTGAAATCAACTCTATCGGAAGATCCCCGTAATTAAATGTTTTTTTTTCAGTTTATCAGAATTCCTTACGTAAAACTTCTTATATAGAGAATTAAAATCAATAAAAAATATCTAATGTAAGAAGTTAAAAAGGGGGGAATCGGGGATTCGAAATTTGCATTGCTTAAGAACTTCTAGAAGACTTAATTCGGGTCTGATGAGCTTATTTTTGAGATTTGATTGCGTGAAAAAGTATTCCATTATCTAATCGTACATAAAATTGCTTCATTTGGCGTGAAAACGTCCATTCAGTCATCACGGTAGTGACCACTCGAACTTTTTTATGCGACAAAACATCATCAGATTTGAAGTGCTATTACCTACGAGATTAAATTAACAATGATTTATTTACAGCAGAAATATCATGTTTTAGGTGCGTGTTTATGCGGTTTGTTTGTGATATCGTTGCGTGGTTATGAACGCACATGCCGGTTAATAACGAATCAACTTTGTGTAGAATTTTAAATTCGTATAGTGCTGAAGCTCTTTGGATTAAACCGTTAATTCTAATGTTGTAAAGAGCTCCTGGGGCTCTTATTAGTACCTAAAGTCAGCTAGTAAAAATAATCGCTGAAATATAAGGGAAAATTGATATTACTCACTTGCAGTGGCAAGAAATTCACAAATGCACATGTCAAAACAGTCCTCTGTAACTCGCAGCAAGGCCACACAAAGTATACGATATCTTATAGAAATCAGAAAAATATTTATATCTTCTAAATGAATTAATTTTCGACCTAAGATTGCTCTCCAGTAAACTATGTTCTGACAAATTATCTCTATCGACAGGTCGCTAAAATCATTTTTACTTTTATGACAATTCCCTGCTGACGTGTGTATCATGTCGTTGAAATTCTGTAACAAAAACATTTCGACGTGCATGGCACGTCTTTTCACCGCAAATGGTTAAATTGAAAACCCCAAAATAATGAAACATGTTATCCCATATGCTCGAAATTATAGAAAATACCAGTCAGGGGACAGACTGCATCGAAAGGAATGCAGTAAACCTAAAAAGGCGAGTACATAGCTGGCCCCATCGGGCCAAGCTGCCCAATGGCAAGTGGGTCCTTTTCACTTAAAATGATATTGGTCCCTAAAATGTGTATGTTGGCTCAAAAGCTCTCCATATCTAAGTATTAGAACTTAATATTGCTACAGAGTGAACGTTAGTGAACGGGGACAAATTAAAAATCTTCATAGACAGTTTGACTTCTGCTCGATTATTAGAAAGTGCTACAATCAAATTCAATTTGTATTTGATGTGGATTTCATATATAAAATTTTGAATCAAGCCTTGTAAGTCTCAGTTGCATCAGAGTATATTCTGAATCCTTATGGATTGATATGATAGATAATTTTAATTAGACTTCCCCCAAATGTGGTCAAGTGATACAAATTCCAGCCCTTTATTCTTATATTTTAAAGATTTCTAAACGACGTATTCTTCAGAAATTTAAGGAATTTTATTTGCATTCTTCTTCATATGTTTGAGAGATTGTATGAACATTGATTATGATAAACAATTAATAACGAATAAGCATTACTTATCCCGATAAGGGATAAAGAACCAATTCATATTTATTTAGTTAGTAATTCTAATTGAGGTTGAAATACTTCCTCAGAATAATGCCAATAACTATACTTGCTTTTGTTCTTCCATTGAAGATTTTCAATTTTCTGTTTTTGTTTATCATAATAAAACCTAGGTCGATTGAGAATAAAATCAAAATTAAAAACTCTGACATAAAAAATTAAACCCACTTTTAAGATATAACAACTTTATAAATAATTTTTTTTAATAAATTTATGACGTTTTGTCAGTTGATGAATTTCTGATTCTTTCTCTTGACATCTTGTTATTTTTTATTTATTGTGTCATTCAATATTTGCTTGTTTATGGTTTATGCATTAATGATACGACATTATACGGTTGAATTTCTTTGTGTAGTGGGCTATATGCAATATACTTCTATATTTTTGAACTGATAATGTATGGTTCAGAATTAGTTTTAAAACATTAAAAATATTTCTTAGAGTATATTTTAATTAAAATCCTTCGCCATAGCAGCATATTATACAAAAATTAAAAACTTACTGATTACTTCAGTCATCTTTTATTACTTCCTGTATTATATATATTATATATAATCAGAAGATAATTGTAAGCGGGCTTGTAAAGTGCCATAAGTCACAACACAACATGTATAATCTGTAATTAATAATATATGTAACAGATTTTCAGATTAGGAATAGGTTAGAATAATTTCAACTTGTATTCTTTTATTTTATTTTTACTTACTGTTACAAACGATGTAATCAGGATAAAAATAAGCATTTACTTAAACTTTTATAATTCTTTCATATTAGTAAGAAAATTTTAAGACCTTATAGAATAACAAAAGCTACAATTATCACATCAGTTCTGCTGTTTTTGGATATGAGGTATAAACGGATATGAGGTATAAACATAGTTTGAAAGAAAGTTAAAGTGTATGAAATAATAATATGTCGCTTGGTAAAATACCAGCACAAACGCAAATAAAGCGAATTGGCCGGCCAGTTCACGATCAGGTCAACGTTGCCGTAAACTTACCGGCCAATGTCCGATTTTTTCTTGATTTCGGGCTTTGGCCGGCCAATTCGCGAAATGGTTTGGGGCGATCGGCCAAAGTAGGAAGAAAGGAATCAAGAGCAGATTGTTTTACACCTGTTAAAAATGAAGTATTTAAAAATGAGTACTTCTGTGTACTGTTTTTTTTTTAAGTACAATTGTTTCAGAAACGAGTTCAAATATAAGTGACACCTCTGAGTTAAAAATAAGCTTGTAATATAAAAAAATATGATCTCGTATTATTCTGTTCTCATATTAAAGCCATAATAGAAATTATTCAGTGAACGTATATACTGTAACAACGTTATAGCGTGAAGATTAGATTTGCGCCCTTCAAAATGAACGAATTATATCTTGAGCAAAGGCGTAGCGTATCGTGTATGAATACAAAGGCAAATTGAATATTCAGTTTTCAATTACCTTTAAGGGTAATGCTTAGTCTTTTTCTGCTCCATGGACCTAATGTTAAAGATCCCAGATCACATTGCCTCCCGAAATATCGCTTCAAAAAATATGAAATTTTTGAAAAGGCAAATAGCAAAAATAAGGGCTAATTAAAACAAATATGAAGGACAAATAGTTTTGTTATTAATATCATTTAAAGTATTTCTTAGTTGGCGCCATCTGTCAAATTTCACCTACAACATGTCCTTATTTATATTTTATACATGAATGTCATTATATTTATTTATCACTAGTCGCCTTTGGCGACAAGCCGGTTCACCAGTATTAATGATCGCTAAAATTTTCTTTGTTCTCTTAGTAGCTTTTTCTGCAAAATATTTTTGAGCTTCATATTTTGGTAGTTATATGATTCAGTCGTACTTTTATGTAGGCCTTAAACAGTTCTATTTCATTGTACTACTTTCTCTAATGTTCTGTCAGTATCCATAAAATTTCTACTTTAAATTAAAGTGGAAATGATAAACTGCAATCAATATAAAAGCTTTTTATATTTAAGCTAACCATATCTTTTTTTTAAATATGAAAATTGAAATCAGAGTCGTTCGGCAGTGAAATTATATGCACTGCAGAATAATTTATATAATATCTTAAAGAATTATTCAACAAAAATTTCTCTGATTCATCTTAAAATTAATTTTTTACTTTCAAAAGGACGTTGCAAATAAAAATATTTTATTTTATTTCAGTCAATAAATGAACTTATGAAAAAATTACGAATTTTAAATTTTACTCAATCTTTTTGTCCCAAGGAATCATATTCTGCGAAATACTCTTGACATCAACTTTTAAATAAATAAACGTCCGTATCTTCTGCGATGAATCTGAACGATTTATGAAGTTTTTATGCATCAGTTTTTGAACAATCAACATTTTTATAATCACAGGCCAATCACTGTCGAGAAACCCTACAGAGGGTTAGCGTATATTCATTGAGACAGTCGGTGAAGTAGTCTAAAATCGCCAGTTTTTATAGAAGAGTGATATTGAAATTTCATAAATCAGTCAGTTTTAGTGATTGATTTAGAACAATTTTTATTAAAAATATTGGTGTCTCAAGAATATTTTGTTAAAAATGATTCAAAGGGCAGAGGACCTATGTAAAAATTTAAAATTTCTGATTCATCGGAGCATTTATTGACTAAAGTTATATTAAATATAATTATTTAGTTCCTTTAGACCATTTTGTTAGCAAATGTATGCCCCAAATTAG
The DNA here is from genome assembly GCA_026543865.1 of Argiope aurantia. NCBI lineage: Eukaryota > Metazoa > Arthropoda > Arachnida > Araneae > Araneidae > Argiope > Argiope aurantia. Next base: position 98,528 of record JAPMOR010006765.1, read on the forward strand.
CTGATGGTCGCTGATTAGAATGATTATCCTAATTACGTTTGCCTTAAATTAAATTGTTTTATTGAATTAATAATATAGGTATTGTCAAAGCTCATAGAAAACTTTTCCTCCTTTTACTTTTCAGAAAATATCTTATTTCATTCTTTTTTTTTTTTTTTCATTTTATACAGACATCCGCCGAAAATTACAATTTTGTTTATTAAATTTGCAATAATAGTTGATTTATTTTTTAATTTAAACTTCTATCAGTGTGATGGCAACACATTGATAAAAGCTATTTTTTTTAATTTGACATGCTCGTGCAGATTAAATTTTAGCATAATTTATAAATTAAATTTTAAGCTTTAATTAAAAAAAGCTTTAATTTGATGCAAAAATCGATTGTGTACTGTAATATTTTCTGGTTATAGCGACAAAACGCCGAAATTACGCTTAATTTTTAATTAAAATTCTAATAAAAAATTAAAAAATTGCTCCACGGTGCACATTTCCGACCTCCAAGGTATATATATGCCAAATTTGATAACTGTATGTCAAACGGTTTGGACTATAGAGCGCCAACACACACACACACACACACACACACAAACATACATTGAGCTTTATTTATAAGTATCGATTATCACATCGGGCTTTGGCCAAGGATTCTCGACCACTTCGCGAAATGGCCAGCCAAAGCAGAAAATACAATACTAATTGCAAGTATTTCGAACTTTCGCCAGTTCGCGAATTGGCCGTAACATATATAAAAAACATGTATAATATTTTTATGAGAAAAATATTTATTTGTAAAATAATAATTTAATATTGCAGAAAGATTCAAACATTTGATTTCAGTTCGTGAACATTTTTGAAGATTCTATCTATTCGTTATAAAAAATTGAATGAAGTCATTATAGGTATAAGTGAACCTTTATTGTCTCTTGGCAGCCAATATTCTCAGAAACAGTCTGCTGCCGGCGATACTCTTATCAACATCTCCTAAATACAGAAGGCCGGGGAGCTGATTTTTCCCGTAATTGTTGGATTTTCTTACCGTGAGATTGGCTTACACCATCACATATCGACTGTTTCCAGGCAACGTATTCATAATTTGACATGTCACACCCATCCCACGGCAAAAAAATCCAACTATTTGTGACAAATTTGGAGTCGTGGCCTGTATTTAGGAGGTGTTGGCCTAATTGTCTACTGATCATGTGCTGATCATGACGCCGCTAGTAAGTGATATAAAAGGTCAAATATGTAAGATGGAAGATAGCATGGCTCTATTGCTAGTTGATTATGAATCGCGAATACTGAATATCGTCTTATCTTTATCTCGGTGGAAGACTAAAAATATGAAATAAATCGGCTTATATTTTGTTAAGAGCTGCAGTCTAGTGGTATCAAGATGAAAAATATCCTTTTCAGCCACCGTTACCTTTGTTATCAGCGTTCTTATACCTAGTTGTCCCTACGGTTTGATAACGATTATTTTTGAGTTTTACGGAAACTGTAAATTTTTATAAGTCAACCTTTCTTTGTTTTTTTTTCACATTTAAATTTTATTTCTAGGTTTGTGATATTTATGTGAGATAATAAGGCACATTTGAGGTTTGTTTTTGTTTGAAATCAATTCATCTTTCAGTTCCTAGATCCATATCTGAAAAAAAAGGGGAAAAAAAGAATATTAAATTGCAAGTATGTGAAGGTAGCTGATTGGTGAATATTTTTACGAAAAATCCTCATGCTCGATAACAGATAAAGGTGATTTGATACACACAAAAAAAACTCAAGACGTAGGAGAGATGAATACAGCGACAGCACGTGCAAGAATCAACAACACATGTGCAAGGAGCAAATCACTGTTTGTTGCTTAGTAACCAATGGGGCTCAAATTGCAGGTAAAGAGTGAGAGTTCCACGATTACACTTTAAAGAGATTGCTTCACTCCCTTATAGAAGCCTGACAACAAGGCATTGAAAATTCTAGAAGAATCGCCAAAACTTTTAATCCTATTAGAGATATTGCCTTAATTCTTGTACTTTCGAGAGCCTTTATTTTTGTGTCCAACAGTAGGGGGGCAATGGCCTGGCATCTATTAAGCATCCCTTAAAATATCTGTAAAATTTTCTTCTATACTATGAGATTCTGTGTAGGAAAGCATTTTTATATATTTGTAACAATATGAAATAATATTCCATATTTATCATCCTATAACAATTTCCTGAAACAAATACTTGAAAAACAGTCATGGAAAAAATTAATTGCAATACATGGCAATACAAAACGAAAATGAGAGTGCTATCAATGTATTATTCCTCAGCATAACTGCCATTCATATTAAGGCATTTGTGAATAGGACCACACAGATGAGCATGAATCAACTCAAGAATTTCAGAACTTTGATTTACTTCAATATTAGGATGTGTTTTTCTGATTATCTTACTTATATCACAAGTTTCACATCTAAAATCATTTATATCATTAATATCAATATAATCTTCATTTTAAGCATATATTTAGGATTTAAATGACATAATCTGTAATGCCAAATCTCATAATTACTAGCGGATTGCTTAGGAAAATAACACTCTGAATTATACAATGGTTCCAAATGTAATTCTAATCTATTGTTATTTTTAAATGCTTTAGTAACTAAATTATTATCTTTATCAAAAATCAACATACAATTATTATTCGATTTAATTTTACAACCCCTATCCATCAAACAAGTTACTGACAATAAATTATATCTTAGTTCAGGAACATAGCTAACATTAGTAATTGTTAAATTTCTAGGATTATTACTTACAGTTTTTGTTTCAAATGTTTCGTTTCTCTCACACAAAATTTTAGAGTCTTTACCTGCTAAATAAATAGCCCTTGTTTCAGGGATTATTTCTTCAAACCACATACTGTCTTTGGCCATATGACAAGAAGCTCCACTGTCCAGCAATCATATTTTATCACTTGGGCTTTCTTCTTGATGAGAAGTAGTAAACACATCACTAACACTTCGTCGTTTCGTAGATTGCTTGGCATGGTGTTGTGTATTTCGCCTTTGATTCTTTTCATTACATGGAGCACTTCGACTAGTATTTTTATTCCTGTAAAAACAGTCCTTGGCGATATGATTTGGGCGTCTGCATATGTAACAGAGCCTTACACCAGAACTTGTGTTTTTTCTAGAATAAAACACTTCCGCACCGATTCCTTCTGCGCGAGTACTCGTCGGCGAATAACAGGTATTTTCTTTTTCAAGTCAAATTTCTAATATTTCGTCCATTGACTTGTCACGTTGGGTTTTGAGAATTTCTCGCACTTTAGAGAATTTTCCTTTCAGTCCGCGCACTGTATAGTAAACGAGCTCCCTAGGTGTGACATCCAGTCCTGAAGAATGACACTTCGTAGCAATTCCTCTTGCTCTGGCAACATAATCATTTGCCAATTCATTACTTTTCATTTGAAGATTTTTCAATTCATTGCCGGCATCTATTTTGCGGTCTTCTGCTTGACCCGTAAATGTTGACTTTAATTTATCCCAAAGAATTTTTACAATTTCCTCTGCTGCGAACTGTAGGGCCTGTTCGTCTGACAACGATAACTTAATATAAGCAACGGCATCAGAATTTTTCTGGTTCCATTCTGCTGCATCTTTTTCACTTAGATTATCTGGTTTCACCGTGGATATAACAAAGTCCAATATTTTCAAACTCAGTGCTGCCTGTATTTTCAATGCCCAAATAAAATAATTAGTTCCATTCAGCTCAGGGACATTTAATTTATCCATGCTGGCAGTTTCGTTTTTGACAGTTTCGTTTCAGTCACACAGTTCACTTAGAAATTTTAACGAAACATTTACCACGAACCAGAACCACGCTCTGCTACCAATTTGTTGTTACTTTTCAATAATCTCAGCTTGGTTCTTAGAGACAGCACATTTATTAGACATTGAAAACGAAAAGAAAAGAACACAGATATTGACAGTTACGGACACAGCTTTATCGGCGTATGACTCTGCGTTTTAAAGTGCAGATTGTAAATGCCCGATACATAAAATAAACATTTCTTATTTAGGATATTACGACCAACGATTGAAAGTGTTTTAAAGAAAATAAAATCAAACACAGACTACGTCAATTCCAAGTAACGGAAAGCATCTCACTCGTTCTATTTATTTTTACAACATAATCCTCGTTGCCAGATGCAACAGCAGAAAAACAGTTTCATTTAACATAAAATAATATATAAAATATTTTTGCAGCAATTACTTCAAAAACAAACATAAACAATTATAACAATTAAACAAATACAGAACATTAACAATTATTTATAATATTTAGTTACGTGTGAACCACAATGACTTGCGATGATGAGTTGCGTTACTCACAACCTGTTTCTACATCACTCCCTTGCCAGTAACGAAGTTACGCTAATTAGAAAAAAATTGAAAATGACATTTAAATGTAATATGAATATAATGCACTAGAACAACATTTTAGACATTGTCTGTAAAACGCACAGGTCATTTTATTTTTCTTCCACAACGTGTTTGTGTAGTTAAAGCAGGCAGTTTGTCGTCCTTTTTTGAATCACTTAATGCATTCTTATGTTGCATCTTTTCAGTTGAGATACTTCTTTTGGGTTCACAAGATGCAGGACTGTTAACATTTAATGGCAATGGAGCATCAGAAATGTCAAAATGTGTTAACTTATAGGCTGGTTTAATTCGATCAATAGAAAAATTTACATGTTCACCTTTGATTAACAACGTGAAAATTTTTTGCGTTCGTTGTAATACTAAAAAGGGTCCCTCATATGGCGGTTCTAAGGGTTTTTTTACACGATCGATTCTAAGAAATACGTGAGTAGTTGTATTTAAATCTTGTGGAACAAAAATGTGTTGTTTACATTTTTGCTTGGGTATTTTTGGTTTTACTAACTGCATCTGTTTTCGCAGATTATCAACAAAAGAATCTGTAATGGACACAGTTTTCGAATCTTCAAAAAACTCACTAGGTAATTTGATAGACTTACCAAATACCATTTCGGCTATTGTAAAACTACTGTCGTCTCGAAGAGAAGCTCGTAAACCCATGAGAACTGTAGGCAACGACTCAGTCCATCGAATACAGTTGTGGCATCTAATGGCTGCTTTTAGTGTGCGATGTAGGCGATCTATCTTTCCATTACTTTAGGGATGATAAGACGTCGTATGCCGTAATTTTACACCACAAATGATTGCTAATTTTCTGAATAATTCTGAAGTAAACTGAGTTCCTCGATCCGTAATCACGAGAGAAGGTACTCCAAATCGTGTTATCCAGCATTCGTAAAAAGCTTGAGCAACAACTTCAGCAGTAATCTGCCGTAAAGGAACCACTACCATCCAAGATGTGTGTCTATCGATGCATGTCAAACAATAGATGTATTCATCCGATGGAGAATACGGCCCAATCAAATCAATATGAATTACACTAAAACGATCATCAGGCAGTTTAAAAGATCCAAATTCGGATTTTGTATGCCGCGAAATTTTATTTTTTTGGCAATGTAGACATGCCCGTGTCCAGTTACGAACTTCCTGTTTCAGTGAAGACCAAATGAATCGTGATAACATTTCTTTAACTGTTGTACGAATTCCGGGGTGAGATAAACAATGGATTTGTTGAAACATCCGCATACGGAAAGGCTTTGGAATAAAAGGTCTAACCTTTGATGTAGATGTGTCGCACCATAAAGATTTTCCGGATGGAAGCTGACACTGCTTAAATTTCAAGGATTTACTGTAAAGTCGCAGTTGTTTCAGTTCGTCATCATCAATTTGGGCGTCAGCAATTGGAACATAGTCTATAGTTGGCAGGTTAACATTAGCAATTCTCGATAATGTATCTGCGATAATATTTTCCTGGCCATTTACATAAGATATATTTGTCGTAAATTGAGAAATATACTGTAAATGTTTCAACTGTCTTGGCGACACTTTGTCGTTCTTTTGTTTAAAAGCAAAACCAAAGGTTTATGATCAGTGAAGATTTGGAAATCTCGACCTTCTAAATAATGCTTAAAATGTTTTACGGACAAATAAATAGCCAAAAGTTCACGATCGTACGTCGAATAATTAGTTTGGGCCTCATTTAGCTTTTTTGAAAAAACTGCGATAGGTTTCAACCCATCAGGTTCGTGTTGTTTCAAAACTGCTCCTATAGACAAATTCGATGCGTCTGTGTGAAGAGACAGAGGGTAATCGGAATTTGGATATGTCAACATTGCAACTTCTGCTATATCCATTTTGCATTTTTCAAATAGTTTTACAGTCGCCTCACTCCAAGGGACTTTTCTCTGATCTTTCTTTTTGGCACCTTTTAAAAATTCATGAAGAGGAGCTTGAGTTGCCGCAGCATTTTTTATGTACGGACGATAGAAGTTTAGCATACCCAAAACTGTACGCATTTTTGAAGGGTATTTAGCAATGGATACTCTAATATGTCCTTTAGAGGCCTTGATCCTTTAGCCGAAATTTTATAGCCCGAAAATTCTAGTGAATCAACACCGAAAACTGATTTGCTTACATTTATGCGAAGCCCTTAATCATTTAAGCGTTGAAAAACTATTTTGAGATGTGAACGATGTTCTTCTGAACTAGAAGAGGCAATCAATACATCATCTAAATAAGGGAACACAAAGTCTAAATTTCGAAATACTTCGTGAATAAATCTTTGGAATGTTGCCGGAGCATTCCGTTAACCAAAACTCATTCTGTTAAATTCATAAAGTCCAAACGGAGTAATAATAGCTGTTTTTTTTCTTGTCCTCCTCTGCAACAGGAATATGAAAATAGGCCTTAAAAAGGTCAGTTTTAGAAAATATGACTTTGTTTAGCAAAATGTGCTGAAAATCTTCGAGTCTAGAAATTGGATATCTGTCTGGGAGTGTTTGGTCATTCAACCTTCTGTAGTCCCCGCATGGTCGGAATGATCCATCTTTCTTCGAGACCATATGCAGTGGACTGGCCCACTCTGATTTAGATGGACGAATAATATTATTGTCCAGCATAAACTTAAATTCCTGTTTAGCAGTTTCTAATTTCTTCGGATCTAATCGCCTTGCTTTAGAATACACTGGTGGTCCCCTAGTTTCGATGTGATGTTTTACAGTATGCTTTACATTAGAAATAAAAAAAAAATTAGGTTTTGTAATAGATGGGTACAAATACAGTAAATCTGAATATTGCACTAAGGCACTGTACATTGTATTTACACTGAAATTTAAGGCAGGTGCAACTTTACCTTGAGTAGAGAGTTAGTTATTCCATCAATTAATGTTTTATTCCTAACGTCAACTAACAAATGGAAACGATTTAGAAAATCTGCTCCTAAAATTGGCTTTTTTATATTTGCTATGACAAAAAGCCATTGAAATTCACGACGTAATCCCAAATCAAGGGTCAATACTTTCGTTCCATGTGTTTCAATTTCAGTTCCATTTGCAGCATATAATTTATAGTCGCTAGTCGAAATTTGTTTTGCCGTATTGGGAATAATGCTGACATCAGCTCCACTGTCCACAAGAAAACGCAAACCCGTTGTTTTGTCAAAGACAAATAGACGGTATTTACGGCAATCCCGAGTTACTTCCGCAGCAGAACTCGCCGTTAAGTCTGCTGCTGATGCGAGTTTTCCGAATCGGCATTTTTCCATTCACAAGGTTGTTTACATTTATCAGGATAACATTTCGCTCCAAATTTATAGTGAAAAAAACAGTACTTATCAGCAGGATTAAATCGTTTACGAGACGCGATGCGTCCCCGATTGTTTTGACTGGCACCTCTGCTCCTTGTACGACCGCATTCAAGATGTAAGCGGTTTATTTTACGCTCCAAAGAAACAATTTGCGAACGTAAACTATTTATTTCACTATCCTGCTGTATATCACCTCTAGATGTAGCCTATAATTCGCGATTCGGATGCATTTCTACAATACGGTCAGCCATTTCGGCAAGTTTCAGGATATCTTCTTTGCTGACGATTAGTATATTTCGAATGAAATCCGGCATCTTTTGAAGAAATAGAGTTTTCAATTCATTATCCGAAATTCCATCTGTCTCCAAACTATGGATTTTTTGAAGTAGTTGAGTTGGCCGTAAATCACCTAACTCCATTTCTGACACGAGAGGCTGAATACATCTATTTTCGCTTTCTTTAAAGGTGTTCAGCAATCTCTCCTTCGCAGCGGTATATTTATTTTCATTAGCATCAGTAACTATATCCCATAAATTTTCAACAAATCTTGGTTCCATCTGCGCAATTAAATAATGAAATTTTGTTTCCTCTGATTTAATACCAATAATGGAAAATTGCGTCTCCACTTGGTAAAACCAAATTTCTGACTTTTCTGTCCAAAATGGAGGAATTTTTACACTAACCTTGACTATTTCACCATTAGATGCAGTATCCGTTGCACTTAGTTTCGGTTCGTGTTTTTCGCTGGTCGCCATTGCAGTTCTGTTTCCGGGTCACCACTTTATCGGCGTATGACTCTGCGTTTTAAAGTACAGATTGTAAACGCACGATACATAAAATATTTCTTATTTAGGATATTACGACCAACGATTGAAAGTGTTTTAAAGAAATTAGAATCAAACACAGACTACGTCAATTCCAAGTAACGGAAAGCATCTCACTCGTTCTATTTATTTTTACAACATAATCCTCGTTGCCAGATGCACCAACAGAAAAACAGTTTCATTTAACATAAAATAATATATAAAATATTTTTGCAGCAATTACTTCAAAAACAAACATGAACAATTATAACAATTAAACAAATACAGAACATTAACAATTATTTATAATATTTAGTTACGTGTGAACCACAATGACTTGTGATGATAAGTTGCGTTACTCACAACCTGTTCCTACAGCTTCATGTTCGCGTGAGGAATGGGGCCGGAACGAAGCGCCAGAAGCGTAGTCACACAGATATTACTACGCGAGAAAAATAGTTCACTCGCTTCATCCCAACAAATTAATGTTTTACAAATTTACACCATTTTCCGAATCTCCGAATCAAATTGTAAATAATATCTTTTTATTAAACATAAATCATAAGTTGTTAAAAAATCAAGTTTCGATTCTTTTTTAGCGTCGTAAAATCGTTTGGTCATCCTAAATACAATTCTGAATATTATTTTCGATTTTTCTAGAAAATCATTAAGTTTTCACGTGCCTTATCGAATTTACTGACTTTCTCTTCCAGCAAAATGCGAAAATATTCACCATATTATGTGGGTTTTTTTACTGCCGTACAGTATCGTGGAATTATCGTTAATATCTTGTGTCAATCAAGTTCTTTTTTCTAGAATAATTGGAAATAATATTCGTAATTCGCAAGATGTCTAATAAGAGTTAAAAAACGATTTCACTTCTGTTTTATTTTACACATATTACAAGAATTTTATGCTTAAATACTATATCAAAAACTGGACCAATGTTCCTTTTTTCATCATACAAACAATGCATTTAGCAGCTCGATTTTTTTTTTTTTTACAAAATTTTTCATTCAGAAGATATATTCTATATACGTAGAAGGGAGAGATGATGGCTGGGCCATAGAATTTTTTTTTTGACTGCCCTCAATTTAAAACACGAAATAAACACACTACTTTTTTTTTTGCCTTTGCAGCATATGATTTAAAAAATGTTATGTTTTGGAAATACATTATTCGGGTTCATGGTATTTGAACAATATCAATTGATTAATTTCCCTTTTTTCATTATATAAACAACGCATTCAACAGATCTGTATTCTTATTTTACTTTTTTAAAAACCTACGTCATTCACAAGATATATTCTTATCGTAGCAAGGAGAAATGGGACCAAGGGGATATCATGTTTTTTTTTACTCCTTTAATTTAAAACACGAAAAAGACAAACTTTGTCTTTGTAGCATATGATTTATGTTTTTTACATAAAAATACTATGTTTTGAAAATGTATTATTCTGGTTTACACATGCACGATAATTTGCAGAAAGAAAAAAATATGCAACAAATGTTGCTGTTAATGTACTTTTTTTCAACCAATAAACAAAAAAATAAAAGAACAGATTTTTAAAAAATTACAAATCATAATTATTTAACATTATTTAACATAAAAGAATATTTATTACTAGAAGAAAATACAAGGTTAGAAATTTTAGTATTTTGCAGTTATACTCGTCGAAATTTTTTTTAGATTTGAATGGTATTGTAGAGAAACCAATCGATCCTCCGGTGCGGCTGCTTACTTTTGCGCAATCGCAAGTAGTAGAGGCGACAGGTGAGAGCCGATGTTTGACGGATTTCAGACGGCTTACAAATTTGTTTATCTGAATGCGATGTTATGCCCATTTTATCCTGCTTTGGTTTAGACACTTGAGGAACATCATTGTCGTCATCCAAACAAAAGGCTGGTTTGAATTGATTTATTGACGCAGATTTCTTTTTTCCATTCACAAGAATTGTGAAAACTTTGTCACTTCGCTTGAGGACCAAATGAGGGCCAGTGTAAAATTGTGAGAGTGGTGGTTGATCGCTATCAACTATGGAAAAAAGAAATCTGTGTCAATAGATCAAGTCACACCAGCCTTTTGTTTGGATGACGACAATGATGTTCCTTCTGTTCCTCAAATACCTAAACCAAAGCAGGATAAAATGGACATAACATCGCATCCAGATAAACAAATTTGTAAAACTTTTTCTCAAACTAAATCTGGACGACATGTCAGATTTCCGAAAGCTTTGGAACAATTCATAACATAATTGGGTTTTTTTTTATTTAAAAATTAATTTAATCTGCATATATATTTTGGCAAAATTTTGAATTTCATGTTCTATTAAGAGTATTAATTTGAATTTTGTGTATGAATGTATCTTTTAATTTATAGTTAATTAGGCATTTTTTTATATTCACTGCATCATTTACTTTTGTATATATTGTATGTCGTTATATTATTTTTGTTGTGCTATAATTTAGTTTATTTTGATAATGTAATATCGTTCGTCAACTCACTGGGGGGATATTCTGTAGAGAAATCAATAACCCCGGTGCGGCTGCTTACTTTTGCGCAATCGCAACACCTCATAAAGTACAAAATCTCCAGATGGCTAGAATGAATCGTCCAGGGAAGTATAACGATCTCAACAGAAGAGCGGGAAAAGCGATGTAGTTTCATGCTTTCTCTTTAGTAAATACATCTTTTGTCTGTTATAAAATATTGGTTTAATTAAATATAAAGCATTTTGATTTTTATAACACTTTTTAACATTCAAATCTGATTTTTAAAATTTTATTCTAGCAATTATATTATATTCTGGAGAGCACTTCACACTCAGAGCAATCAGATTTTACAAGTAAAGAATACATTACTTCAGGATTTTCATCAGAAATATTACAAATAATTATTTTATCCTTTTTTTAATTATGGACCAAAATGGATTTAAATTTTGATATTCAAGGCAGTTGATGAGCTCTGGAAATGATTTAAAGTTCACTTTTTTATCATAGCTGCTTTTACTTTCAGCGATAGCTTTTCTAACAGCTGTAGCTTCTAATCTCATTTTTTTTTTATCGTCAGGAGTTTCTCTTGCTTGGGGTATAGTAGGCTGAAGATAATCTTGAACATAAATTGGGACAGCATCAGGTTTCAGTCTTTGATATTTAAGAGAAGATTTCAGAATGCAACCATTTTCTTCATGAAAATGTTCCATATTTCTTATTATGTCTTCTTCTTTAAAATGCAGTTCACAGACCTGTGAAAATGTAGAAGATAAATTAGAATTAACTAGCGATGAAATTATATACATGTAATTATCTTTAAAATATAGATAAATGCCTACGAATTATTATTGCATTATAATTTTATTTTCTTTAATGTATATTTTCAAAATTTATGAATTCAGATGTTGCATTTATCATGTTTGTACAGATATTTACTATTTGGTTTTACAGCTGATTTAATAATTACAGTTAAAATAATAGGACAATGAGTTGAAGATTAATTTAAAAATTTAAATCATTATTAAAACAGATAGAAACTTTCATTGTTAAATATATAAAATTAACTTGTAACAAGAAAAAAAAATATTGAAACATAATTAAAATTATACTTTAGGAAGGTATTATATTGTTGCTAAGCATGTTTGTCTATAGTTATGTGCTGATATACAAGATTATTATCGAATCAATCTTTCAATTTATTAATAAATTAAAAACAAATTCTATGAATTTAAGTTGAAACATGGTTTTGCTACTGGAAGACTTCAGATTCGAAACAAAGAAAAAACGAAAGAAGCAATTCAAACTGCTACTAATAACACTATTCAGTATTGAAAGCTAAAAATACAGAGTATTTGCACATTCAAATATAAATACGAATTGAAAATTATCTGTATATTATCTTTTGAGAAAGTTACTGAATAGCTATACTTACTCTTGAGCTTTTGCTTGGCTTGAAATAGTTTCAAAGGAGCCTGTGAGTCCACTGTGCTTTTAACATTCCGCCCTCTGAAAATTTAAAAAAATGGACACTTTTGGACCATTATCATAATTTTCTTTGCAGTTGAAGACTGAATAGTGGAAAGGCATTATATTATTGAAAAATATCTTTTATAAAAAATACATTGGCTTTGTTTTCTGAAAAAAAATACAGAAGATGGGAAGCTACTGCCTACGGTTTGAATGCATTCTATGCATCTGTAACTCGCTGCCACCTGCTACTCGTCTGACTTCCTCATATGACTCATCGTGTGTCAATCCAAACAGAGCTGAGGCTTTGTAATTTAGAAGGTGTTGAATAGAGGCACCAGGCGAGAGCCAAAGTCTGACGGATTTCCTGTTTGAGGAGAGTACGCTCAATCAATGTGTGAGGTAAAAATATAACTGTGTGGATTTTAATCGGAATGATTCTTTGGTGATTTATTTCTGAAGATGTAATTGTAACAACTTTCCGATAGCAGCAAATAATTTCCCATAGTATATTATTAAAACGGATTTTTCAGAAATTCTAAAGTTATCAATTAAGTGGCCTAGTAGTCCTTATCTAAAAACAAAGAAGTTTGTAAAACTTGCTCTTTTTTTAATGGACTGTGTTTTAAGGCTGATATGAGTTATGACCACTCTTTAGAAATTTTAATATGCAGACTAGAATAACTTTGATTATTATTATTATTTTTGAATATTATTTGTCCTTTTTAGTCAGAAGATTTCTTTTGCAACTGATTCAATTTTAAAAGTCTTGTTTAAATGTATTGATTTAAAATAATACTCCTTATTTATTTTCAGTTATCATCATGTCTTGCTTATTAGACATCATTTGCTTATTTTTTTAAAGTTAATTATATTTAATTATTCATTTTTCACACGTGCTTTTAAAAAGAAATAAAAAAATTCTAATGTTTACAATTTAAGCAACAAGAAAACAAATGACACCTATTTTGCGCTTGCAAAAAGTTTCGCAAAACCTCAGTTTCTGTAAAACTTTTTGCGATGAGAATGGCAGCGTCGTTTCAAAAATAGCCTCAAATTGGGCATCCATTGTCTGAATATGTGAAAGTTCCGTGTTAGCGGACTTTCTTGAGTTCGCTTGTTAAATTTTGAAAATAATTTTTTGATATTGCATATTCCATCTTTCTACGTACAAATACATGCTTTCTGGTTGTTTTCACAGCCATGATTGTTTTCTAAATTTGCATTTCACGTCTGCTGTTAAATCAACGGAAAATTATCTTGGGGATTTCCCCCAACTTTAGGCTTAAAGTCGCCCCTTTCTCCATTATTAGCTGGTCCACCGTAACGTAAACTCGCTTACTGAAAATTAGCGCTGGAAATCACAGCACGTTTTTTTGTTTTGTTTTTGTTATTGTTTTTGTTGTGCTTCCAAAACAATTTAGATGCATTTTAGGAGATACCAAGACAAACCTCTGGTAAGTTTATTGGATATAAAATTGTTTGATTATTATAAATACAGTTATATGGTCAAAAATTAAATTTTTATTATTAACAATTCGGAGAATACAAATTCTAGAAGTTAGTAATTTGTCTTGTTTGCCTTTTTTTCAAAATTCTTTTTTGGCGATTTAATTTTTAAGCGAGTTGTCATGGCTGTGAATACATTAATACCAGCCAGTGCTATGAATTTTACAGAAAACCAGCAAGCATGTATTGTACTAGAAAAATTATGGAGCCAACGAGAAGCAGGTCGATTTTGTGATGTTGTTCTTCATGTTCAAGGACAAAAATTTCAAGCCCATCGAAATGTACTAGCAGCCTGTAGTCCATATTTTGATTCTGTACTAAAAACTCATAAAGTTATTAAAGAGCAATTGACAGTTACCTGTCAAAATCTTGATGCATTCCAGTTGTTGTTAAATTACATGTATACAGGAGCAGTTGTAATTGATAAAAATAATGTCTCTGAATTGCTGAGGTTAGCAAATCATTTTCTTGTGGCTAAGTTAAAAAATTATTGTGCTGAATACCTTGATCGCTATCTGGACCCTTCCAACTGTTTGACTGTTAAAGAAATGGCAGAAAAATACAATCTTCCAGTTTTGCAAAAGAATGCAGCAGCTTTTATTCATAATCATATTGTTGAAGTTTTTGATCAGAATGAAATATTGGAATTTCCGTTTACTAAATTAGAAGCTTTTTTTAAAGAAAAGCAGTGTTTAATTCCACAGCATGTTCTATTAAGCTTTATATGCAAATGGGTTGATCATGATGTAAGTAAAAGAGAAAATGATTTAAGGACTCTATTGACATTTATCAACTGGAATTCTGTTGAACGTCCATTTTTGGATGACCATTTGAAAACCTGCAATTTATTTCGAAAAAATCCAAAATGTATGTACATTTTATTAACATGTTTAGAAGAAAACAAGGTAGAATTGTTTGAGTTTCAATCTATATATGACTCGCTGAAGAGTCAGTATGGGCCTGGTGGTTCTAGTGTTGATAATGATAGCTTTATGAATATTGCTATATCAGCAGCAATTCATGGACTTCAAAAGTTTCCAGCTACAAACAGTACAGAAGAAAATACCCCTATTACTGTTGCTCCTTTGGAGAAAGACCCTATAAAAGAGAAACCACCTGCACCACCTATAGAAGAACCAGCAAAAGTATCTTCTGATAATGAAGAGACAAGCAATAGCAGTTTTGACAATACAGTTCCAGATGGGGGTGCTGATATTGATTATGATGATGATAGTCAGACTTCAGAGGAAGAGAAACCATTATCAACTCCTATGGCTGGCAATCGTCGGAAAGTTGCACCTCGAAAACTAAAATTAAAGTCTCGTAAGTTGCAGTATTTTGTTTTTACATGCATTTTTAAAATTTCTCTTTGAAAACTTTAGAATTTAAAATAAAACATGGTTGCTTTTATTATTATTTTTTATGTGAATCTTTTGAGTCAGTTTTATTTTCTTTGTTGAATCTTTTGCTTTATATTCTAAAATTTTCTACTGTCCATTACACTTTACTAGATGAAGGTTTTATAGCCTAACCTTCATGAAAAAACTTGTAATGGATGAGGTTATGAAGGAGAAGGTTGATTTTTCCTTGAATTTTTTCAGATTTGTCAATAAAAAAAATTAATAGATTTCATTAGGTAAGGCATTTATTCATTAGGTAAGGCATTTATTATTTCTTTCCGTATTGACATTATTTAATACAATTCAATGCAAATTAAGTATTTCTTTTAATTTAAACCTTGTTAAAGAAGTTGGGGGATTCTGTGTCCTGTGAGTTTTTCTTTATTCAGACCCTATAAAAAAATTAAAATATATGTAAATTGTCCACGATTTGAGAATAAACTCGCCATTACTTAGAGCATTGATTTTATTAATCTATTTTTGTTTTTTCATTTGATATGTTATTCTGATAATGAAGAAATTTTAATAGCATATATTTAAAGACATTGCCATTACCTACTCTTACTAAAGCATCATTTTTAATTAGCTGCTGGTGTCTTTTAGGCATAAATTTCCCAGTGTTTATTAGAATATCAACTTTAGTAATTATTTTATCTTTTCATACATATGGTATTCACTAACAGATTGCTTTATCAAATTATTGTTTTTTGAAAAGCATTGATTATTCTTTCATTCATTAAAATTCAAAGGATAAAATGATCATTCTGTTTTCTGAAGTGATAAATGTTTTTTTCTATCAGCATATTTCTACTTTAAAAGTTTTGTAGAAGTTCATTTTCTGAATTGGATTTATCTTTTTGCTGCAATCTATCATATCCATGCATATGAACACTGAATGATCGTTGAATTTTGAAGGTAAAATTAATTTGAAGAGATGCTATATGATACAAATATTTTTTAAATCTATACAACAAGTTTTCTTTAGAATATTAGTTCACCTGATATGGCAACCTACAGAGGAGCCTGCAAAAGTATCTTCAGATTATGAAGAAACAAACAATAGCAGATTTGACAATACAATTCTAGATGGTGATGCTAATGATATAATTTGTTGGTTTAAAAAAAAAAGTTAAATCTTGAGCGGCAATCCTAGGAGCGGATTTAAAGACCTTATCATGCAGCAAATTTTCCTGGAATTAGTGCTTGATTCTGCCATTCAAAACAAAAATTTTCAACTCCCATAAGGAAATGCTAGTAATTTCAGTGCCATTAAAATTTTTTTCCCCAAGTTCTGTATTATTGAATTGCAACGTTATCTCCTGTTCATATGATGAAGGTCATAGAGAACATAGAGTGTTTGCTATTAGTTTTACTATTTACTCATCTATTTCCAATAGATATTGTGCTTTTTGATAAAACCACTACATTTAACCCTGGTTTCTAAATTAGATGGATTAATTGCTTCTTGAAAATTATTGGCTGATGTGCATTAGCAAGCATAATGCATTTATTAAATTTTGATGTTTTATGTGGGACGTTTTTTACAAGTTGTACACTTGAATACCCAGGGAAATGCTGTTATAGTTTACATTCTGTATTTCTTTAGCTCTTTTCTCTATATTTGCTATTTATGTCTTATTCGCATTTCAATATTTAATGTGCTTGTTAAGTTCTATTTATCTTTTCTTTGAATAGACATTTTTATACCCCAGCAGTTATGTGCAAGTTTTTGTTTAAGTCTTATACACATATGAAATATCATCAAATTATTCAAAATTACACTTTAAATATTTCTTTCTTTCTTTCTTTTTTTTTTTTTTTGCTTTTGTTAATAGAAAATGTTTGCGACTTTACAAATTTGCAATGAAATAAATGGAATTATTTTTTTAACATACATTTTAAATTACACATAAAATTTGTTGTTTAGTATCATTAGTTAGGTATTAAAGCAATATTTTCTTGTGTAAATGGGGAGTGGGGAGATTGCTGAGAGTTAACTAATCAAAATTATTAATGAAATCTGTCTGGTTATTTACAAAATATTTGATAATACAACCATTCAGACATAAGAAGGAGCATGCAAGCAAATATGATTTAATTTACCTTACAATTCAATTAACAGTTGGTAACAATTATTACTAGCATTCATGTGTGCATTTTAATTTATTTCATTCATTATTAATGCATTCAACATGTTGTTATAATTTAAATCTAACGTGGAATTATTTGTTTAGATTTTTTTCTCTTTTCGTCTTGAAGTACATGTTTGTTATTTATATTTTTTATCATTTTTGTTTTGTTACCTAAAAGTTTTTCTTATTCAGAAATTGAGTAAAGTGTTGTAAAAATGTGTGTGAACCAGGATGACAGTTTATAGTAAATTGTAATTTTGGTTTTGACCAGTTTTGCCAGTATATTTTGGTATTATGTTGAGCTGTGTTTGGGGAGTTTTATATTTTCATGTTGAATATATTTCGGAAGATTGGAAAGAATTCCAAATTCTTCATGTGACTTTTAGGTGTTCATTTTTATTACTTTTAGGTATTCATTTTTTATATTAGTGTTTCATGAAAATAAAATTGTATATCTGATTTATGCCGTAAAATCAAATTCCATTGAATGCAAAAATTTGTTAATTTTTTTTTTGTGATATAAAGTTTTAGTTCTCTGCATGATACGTTAAGAAACATTTTAAAATTAGTATTTTATGTAGGATAGTTTTTTTATACCATATAATTTTTTTATTTTTAATGTAAAGTCGCATTGTAAGTAGAGAACATAATTTATAAAATTTCTTTGCAAAAGAATAAATGTTTTAAAATCTAGTGTTTTGACAAAACATCAAATCAATTGATTTCCCATTATTTTTTAACCAGGACCAGGTTTTCATGTCTTATTAATTTTTGATGTTATTTTTCTTTATTTGGGAGTGCTATTAATAAAATTTGCAATATGAAAGTTATATGCTGTTACTCATTATCTATAACTTTTAGGTTTCTGTGTTTTAAAGTAAAGTGAATAGGGTGGGCAGCCAATCGAGAATTCCGGGAGGTTGGGAAATGTCAGAGAAATTTATTATAAAGGTGGAATTTTTTTTTTATAAATTGGTAATTTTTATTGAACATGATAATTTTCACAAATAGAATGAATCATTGTTGGCAACTAATGAAAATCGAACTTTTTCTGCCAATTAAAAATAAACTATGGAAGAGAAAGATTAACTACCATGTCTAATTTATTGCATATATGTGTAAATGTATAATATTTTCATTAAAAGTATTTGTTAGCTTTTTTTCAGAACAATAAGTTATCATCATAATTAGCAAAAATGGTTTTGCATACTATAGGAAAAGGCAGCCTAATTGAAACCTAGTACCTGTTACAGTTATGATCTTAAGTTTTCATGAGTCTTTTTTATTTGAAAAGTTATATATGGAACTATTCCCCCTTTTTCTTCCTTTGGACGTCAAATTGATTATACCATATGTTACAAAAGCGAAAGTATGAATTTTATGTATTAATATTCAAAACTGGTAATAAAATATTGACCCATTATTGTAATTCCAAAACAATTTATATTAATTAAAATTGATTAATTATTATAATTATTTTTCTCCTCTTTTCGGAGATCTTTTTGTTGAATTATGAAATATTGGGCATTATTGCTATTATTTCTGTAAAAATTTTTTGTTTTTAAACAAATGATCACAGATTACTAAATTCTTCATATGAATGGATGCTATAGATAACAGGAAATTGGCATTATTGTTAAAATTTTTTGTTAACGTTTTTTTAAAAAAGTTTTTAATTCGTTTAAAATTCCCCATACATTCAACAAAATGCTTTATGATTTAAAATAATATTGTACTCGAGAAATTAATATGTTTGTTATGTTACAGGCACATATGTCTCTAGTAATTTTTTTCCAAAACATTTTTTAAAGAGAAGAGTAGCATATTTCTTATGGTTTGATGTATATGAAACTGTGTGTAACAAAAATTTACAAAATTTATTCATACTATCTTTTCTGAAATTTATACTTCTAAAACATTTTTCTTTTCATGCGATAAAGAAAAAAAATTGATAAGGACCAGTCTTCCACTTTTTTTTTCTCTATTTTGCGGGTTAAGCATTGAGCCAGCGTGAAAGTGATTTTTTTCTTTCTAAATTATAGTTAGTGAGTTAAAAGTCAACACAATTTTGATTTCATTAAAGAATTTTTCTTATTTTGATGCAGAGATTGCATTTTGTATTTGTAAATGAATTTTTGTTTTCTATTATTAAAATTACTTTTCAGGTCTGATTGGTGTATTGGTAAACAGTAAAGATGTGGGAGACCCCCACTGAGAGGAAATAAATCATTTCATTTCTTAGCACTCCGCCTATGTGTGTATATTTTTGTACTGTATTTGCATTTGACAAACTGTTCCGAAATATGACTAGTTGGTTAAAAATCGGTTTAGATGGGCATGTATTTTCTAGTGTTGATTAATATATTTGCATAAAAAGGGAATAACATAATAATTGAAGCTGCTCTGAAATTCAATAACTGAAAATGATTTTTTTTCTGAGAATTAAATTTTATTTTACATTTATTTTAGTTAAAAGAGTAGAACAATTTTTCAAATACAGTTAAGAACATATTGTGCAATAATTATAGAGAATAAAATAAAGCGACATCGTTCTGAAAATATTAGAAATATCCGAAAAATGCCAGATAAATTTCTTTAAAAAAATGTCAGGGAAATTCAAACAGCAGAAATGCTGGCGATCCTGGTCAAATTAAGTGAGTTCAAGTATACTATAATTGATAATAATTTCTTTACTTGAATGAAATTCTGAATTTAGAAATGATAGTTGAAGTCAGTCTTTTGTGTTCCTGAAACTGATTGTAAATTTTAGGAATATGATATTAATAAATTGTTGATGAACAAGAAGTGATGAATCTTTACTTGGAACAAGAAATGATGATTTTTTTTTTCTTTTTGAAAGTAAATTAATTAAATTTAATGCAATTCTTTTTTATATATTATTTATAATTGTTGACCTGTTTTCATTTTAACAGTGTCAAGCTCTCTTCTGTCAGTTGCATTTATTACCAAATATTTTTATGGAATTCATCTCCTTGTACCTATCTCGGTCTGTATATGAAATTTGGTTTTGTTCTGTTCCATAATTTTAATTACAGAAGTCTTCTCAACAGAAAAGTTTATTTTAAGGTTAAGTATATTTACCATGTTTGTTAAGAATGCTATTCATTTTCTCTAATTCTTGGAGAAATTTGTTACAGTATTTCATATTCTAAATTTTCATGTAGTACTTGACCAGTTTAGAAAATGAGGGTTTACAAATTCGATAACTATTTATAATGATATGTGTTTGTTTAGAATATAGTCTGTTAAATTCAATAGCTGTTTCTTTCAGACTTCTGATTAAATGTAAAAGAACCAGAATATCTTCATTATCTTCAGACCCATGGCAGAATGTATTGAAATGAAAAAACAAATTTTACCCTGTTTCCAGACATATGGGGCACATATTTTTCTATTATCTGTCTACTAAGTGATTACAATTTTGAATCAAATTCAAAAATGAGCATAGTATGTTTTGTTAATTAGTATTTATAGATGTGATGAAAATTAATGCTATTAAACTTATCAATATCGTTCTGGCCTAAGGATAGTGCATCTTCCCCGTGATCTGGATGTCCCAGATTCGAGTTCTGGTTCGGGCATGGTTGTTTTTCACTTTGTGTTCTATCTGTGAGGTGTGTGAAAGAGTCCCTCTGTGAAAAGGGGTTTTGCAAGTGAGTGTCATCCTCATTTGAGGTAGAAGTCAGATTTCTGCTCTCGAGAGTCTTTACCCTCAGAAGCTACTGCACCCCCTTTCCGTGGTAACACAGGCACGACATCATCAAAACTTATCAGCCCTACTCTTCACCCTCATTTGAAATTACAACATTTTGCTCTAGGAAATTATGTCAATAACTTGTTTATATAATATTTCTGAATGAATTTAACTTTGACTGGTAATATATAATATAAGAGCAGGTAATAATTCAGAGTTGAGATACATCTAGAAAAATTTTTATGCAAGAAGGAAGTAAGCAAAGTTAACTTGAATAAATGCATTGCATTTATTGATATTTTGCAAGTAAACTAATGGAAAAACTCAATCAAAATAGAATTTGTTCTTTTTCCTTAAACTGCTAGTTTTAATTTTGATGTTAGAATGAATGAAATAGAAGTTTATTTTTGAGAAACTTGTTTGTTTATTGACTTTCTAGGAGAAATGTATTTTGTGGGACTAAGAATTAAATTAGTAAATGAAGTAATATCATACTTAATATGGATAATAAGTGATGTTCAATTTTTTTGTACTCATTTGTTTGGATAAAATATACGTGCTAAGGAATCAGTTCAGCCTCAAAAATACTTTTTTAAAGTCGTTTGCTTTTTCATCATCCATTGAACTTAACCTAGAAACATTGGATGTTGGCATATGCTTATGTTGCTGACATAATAATTAACCTGGGTTGATATCCTTAATCCTATGAGCCCTAACTCGTCTTGTTTGACTCAGGTGCTTGGGTTGTTTAAGTCAATTTAAAGGGGTGAAAGGTATTTTGCAACAAGTGCACCACATGCGTGCTATAGGTGTTCTGCTAACCCTGACAGTAATTGATGAGCAGCTTTTCAAGCCATGCTATGCATCTGAAGGAAAATGATTCAATGACTAAATTCAATGATTGAATTTTTTAAACATCTTATTACAATTGCTGTAAGTTTTAAAGTTTTTTATGCATAAGATATTAAAATGTTTAATATGTTCATCAATTAAGAAAAATTATTTCCTTCCTCTTTATTTATTTTTACTGATACAGATTATTCAAATATTTTGGAAATCTTTTTGCTCATTTTTCTTTTCCGATACTTTATTTAATTAGAAATTGTTTTTTTTTCTAAATTTATTGCTTTACCAAAAAAAATTTCAATCACATATTTAAAAAAAATTGACAATTGCTATATTTTTCTCAACTTTTCACAATTGGTACATTTTAGAAAAAATATGGTGACTTAATTAAAATCAATTGCTGTGTAAAATTTAGAAATAAAGTGAAATTTGATACTTTCAGCTTCAATTTTGAAGAAACTTCTGTGAAAATAATTGAAAAATTATGAATCGATTGAGAAATGTCTACATGTTCCTGAAAAGTACAGATAATCTTATATTCATTACCATATCTTTCAAAAACTTCTTAATTTTATACAAGTACAAAAATTTTACTGTTTGGAATAAAATTTATTATACCTTAATTATGAAATTAAATAGAATATATTAATTTTAATTCAGAGACTAATATGAATTGCTGTAAGAATTCTACAAATGTTATGTAATAGAATTTATGAGAATGAATAAAATGATCATTTGAGCAATAAATAGCAATAATTAAGACAATTATTATTATTAATTTTTTCTGTTAAATATAGCCAGAGCATTTTTCCCTCTAATTATGTACTTTTAACTGCTTCAAAAGAAGTTAGAATTGTGTTATGATCATCTTTACTGAATTACTTTTTTGGGGAATTAAGTACAATGTAGAAAGGAACAGATTTTTACAAATTACATTTAAATTTATTACTGATATTAGGAAATTAGATGTTTTAAATTTTATGGTGGCCCAAAATAATAAATTTTAATGGTATATTTTTTCAAAACTTTTTTTATCGAGTTCCATTCAGTTTTTCGAGCCACAACACCTTATTTAATATTGTACTATATCTACATAGTTTGTAATAGTATTATTGTGGAGTTAAAAAACAAACAAATAAAAGCATGCCCAATTTTGCTTTAATAATACAAAACAAGCGAGCATTTTCAAGATTTGTTTTGCTAAAATAGTTTCCCATTCATTGAAGGTTTCATAATAATTTTTATATGCTTTATATAAAGATTTAAAAATAAAATAACACTAATTCTAAAAAACGAATATAAAATTAAATATTTTCATGTTTGATATGAAAATACACTTTTGAAAAGAAATATCCAAAGGAGATGCGGAGATAATAGTGTTTTATGTTTAATTAGTTTCCTTTTATTTTATTTTTTAAATTCACTCTTAATTTTATACCAACGGTAAAATGCAGACCAAGAGAATGTATCTATAATTGTTAAAACATGCACAAATGTAAATTCAGCAGCAGCAACAACAACAAATTAAGTAAACCCTTCCCTCAGAAATAACCACAAAGGGCTAAAAACTGACCATGCAATTTCAATGCAGCTCTGTAGTGTGTGCCCACCAGGTGAACACTTCCCACTAAATGTCTGTTTATGGCGGTTGCTAAAGAAACAGGTTACTGTAGGAGGAGTTCATTTCATATAGGTAGAAGTTCATTCAAGTTTCTTACATTGGCATGTTTAGCTTCAAATTGGCAATATTTGGTGTTATTATTTTTAATTTTTGAAAACAATTCCAAAATTAATTCACTAAGTTCAAAATTGTTTGAAGGTTTGGAATGTTGAAAATATCTGATATTCGTGTAATATTCCTGAATATGTCATTCTTGTAATCTGTAATCTTCATATCATTGTAGTATTGGATGATATTTGGCTGCAAATATTTAATAAAATTACTTTTCCACAATTGTATATGCTCAATAGATTCCATAAATGAAATAAAATCATTCTAACCTCTAAATATTTCCATATAGTATAATAGAATGAGAATTTTTATTTTCAAATTATTATTTAATACTTAGAGTAAAAAGCTTAACTTGGCATGTTTTTTCCCTTCATTTTTTTTTTTAAATCTTGGCAATGATTGTGATTGCAGATAATTGAATTATACCTGCAAATTTATGGAAATAATTCAATTTCTATGAATATAAAGTACTGAATTTGTAAAATATATTTCCTTTAAAATTAATCAAATTCAAAGTTCTCTGCAAGACTTTAAATGAACATAAATCTTCAATACAATTTCCAAAGAAAGAATGCAGAATAAATAATCAGTTTAATTTTTCGAATGCAAACAACTGAGTGTAATTTGCTTAAAAAATTTCAAATGTTTATTATTTTAAAAATATGATCTTGGAACAGATTTCTGTATTTTCTAGTTCCATATATGGATCAATTCAATGAGTGATCTTATTTAATTTGTTAAAAAGTTATCTAATTTTTGATTTACGACAAATATTTCATTAAATATTAGTTTATGGCATTAAATAAAAGTTTTCGATTCAGGAAAAGCTATAAAAATATATTGATATAATTTTTTTTAAAAATGGGTCTTTAGTTTTAGTGAAATCATATAAATAATTATATTTTGTGGTTTATATGCACTTTTATAATTATTCTTTTGAATTTTTAATGTAAATCATTAAAAATTTACTACAAAGTAAAAAAGCAAAACAGCATCCTCTGAATGTAACAAACAGTTGGTTTTGTACTGTTATTACAGAAAAGAATAATGATACTGCAGAAACAAATTTATCTTGAAGATAGACTTTCAGCTTTTTTTAATTACTTTAAACTCGCACCAAGAAAAAAATAACCCCCATACTTCAGCCCAATGCTTCCTATTTGAAATGGACCTTCGCTACCGAAACCTGTTTCTGTGACGCCCGCCATTAACATAGACATTTGGCAGGAAGTGTTCTGTTGTACCCACACAGTTGAACACCGATTCTTGAAAAAGGGCTCAAGGCTTTGAGACCCTGGAATTCTCACACTTGCCAGACTCGTAGAGTTAAAGGACAAACACAAAATGTTTTTTTACACAAAAGTATAATGTGAGTGAAAGGGACTGAAATAATAGCCATGTTAAGGAAAAAACTTTTACTGGTTTGCTAATGAATATGCAAACAATATTACTGAACCTAATACTAATGAATATGCAAAAATTGGAACCGTGTAGCCAGTACGAAAGTTAAACAAGAGAATAAAGGTGAGGTAGGTAATTTGAAAAAAAGATTGTGTAGGTGTTATGTATAATTTTTTTCTAGGTTTAGCAAATGATAAGAATTAAGACAGATTCATGATATGAATCATGAAGACAGTTTAATTTCTAGGAGAATTATAGGTAAAGTAGAAAAGGTGACAGCAATCTGAGACATTGCTTATGAATTTGGAATTGTGAAAAGTGATATTGCACAGCTGTAAAAAATTTTATATAAAGTTTGGAACAATCAATAGAAATTATAAATCTGGTGTATCAACCTAAATACTTGCAAAGGAAAATTGTTAAATACAAATATCAGCTAAAAGAAACTGTTGGATAACTGTTATCAAAGCATAAAGATAAGCGTAGACTTGATATAGCCACATCTATCCCATTGAAAATTTCTTACAAAAAGATATGCGGAAGTGAAGATTTCAATGTTTTTGGTATCTTAATTTTATCATTCTTGAAATTTTAATACCTTGTACACTTTTTTTTATAAACTTATCATACTTATTTTATTTCCCAGTGTTTGTTAGTGTACTTGATTAATTTAAAGTTCAGCCCCCCCCCCCCCCCAAGTCTGAATCATGTTCATTTATGAGTTGTATTATAATTTACATAACCTGAAGTAATATACAATAGGAAAATAGATTGTTTACCAATAAGAGCAGATTTTGTTTATTTTCTGATTCAAAGTGTAGATATGTTTGGCTGGAATCCAGAAAAACCTATCCTTCGAACATCTTTGAACGTACATTCTGGGTAAATCTTTTACAATCTTGTCTTGACTTTCTTATTACATCTTGTCTTCTCTTGTGGTTTGGAAATGATTAGTTTTAAACAGTCATATAATAGAAAACGGAATTCTGAATGTTCAAACATATTTATAGGATAATATAAAATTTCACTTGTGTAATTTTCATCCAGGAAAGTAGTTGAAAATCAGCTTTGTTGTATGGCACCTCTCTTTACAATTCAGTTAAAGCAAGCATTCTTAAAAAATGGAAAAACGGTTGGAAAATTTGCTAGGTTTTTGAAAATAAAATGTTGGCATATTGAAATTCCAAGATGCATAATTTTCTTAGACTAAAACATCAAGTTTTTAAATATTATGAGGATTCAAAGGTGTGCTGGATCATGTTTATTTTTTGTGAACTCATGTACAGTGTAGAAAGTCTTAATTTCTACTCTCAGAAATATTCTAATGCAATTACTGTAATTTTTAGAAAATATTGTTTCAGATTATTTAAACGGTCATATATAAAATTTGATGAATAAATCATCAAATTTTTAAAGCCAAGTAGATACTAAGTCGGCAGTTTTACAACAGTGTTTTGCAATCGTTTTTATTTTTTAAAATTTTTATTTCTGAACCTCTTCATCTATTATCACTGCTTCATGTACCCTTCATGTGTACTTACTAGCATCTACATACGAGTACAGCTATAACACTATACTGCAGATATATTTTTTATTTTGTGCCAGTTATCCAAAAATTGTGACTGTATATGTTTAAATTGAAATATATATAAAATAACTTATAGTGGAATTATCCCAAAATTTTTCAGAAATAAAATTTATTATTGAAAACAGTGTAAAATTGCCTGCCTACTTTTATATTAAGATTACTGAAATACTATACTCATTATTGTCAGGTGTCAACCAGTGGTCTTATCCTTCTTGGGAGGCATTGACATCGCAGATAAAATATATGCCTAAACTGAACTTCATTCTTATTATATGTCATTTTTATTAAATTCTAAATATATGCCTAAACTGAGTATTCATATCTTTTGAAATTTAAAATTTCAGAGATAAAAATAATTGTCTTTTTAACAATGAAATATAATTTGAATTGGAAATGCGAACTATTGCAACAGTTTTTTTTAAATCTGCAATCTGTTTATTAATGTCCACCTTTACATCTTTTTTCTGTATACTTCCATGACAATTTCACACCCATTAAGAATATGTATACCCTAGTTTGAGAAATGTTGAATTAGATCTGAATAACCTGAAATGTTGAATAACTTGTGAAAATATTTTTTTCCCATGATAGTCATTTATGCCATTGTGATTTGTTTAATAGTGTCTTAAATGATGCATATGAGAATCAATTTGTGATTTATCTCTACATATATGTGTAAAACATTGTTTGGTTTAGGACAAAACAGTCATGATTTGGAAATAGTCCAATTTTATCCATTATCAAGATTTCTTAATAAGAGGCACGACCAGGCAAGCAACACAGACAAATATGGGAGGCCAAAAAAAAAAAAGAGAATAATGTGGAAGTATTTTGAAATTTTATAGTTTTAGAAGGAAATTTGCCAATACCACATTTTGTTTACTGTAGGAAAATAAAAACCACACTACTCGGAAGTTAATGTGAAGCAGAGTTGAAGTTATTAGGATTTTATTTTAAAACGTAGATAAATTATTACATATATATATATATTTATATGTGTGTATATATATTAATAGTTTCTGATGTACATTTCTTTTTCTTGTAGCTTCTCGGAAGATTACTATGACAACTAGACGATCTGCACAAATACAGAAAACAGTGCCTCCTATCAAAATTACTAGAAAGTCCTCTGGTAGCATATCTGCTAAACCCGCTGTTAAGAATGCTTCCAAAACACCCAAACAGAATGCAAAGCCATCTAAGTCCCTGGCAGTTTCTAAGCAAGTTCAAGTTACTTCTAATTCTAGAAGTAAAAAAGCCCTGGCTAAACCAACGAAAAAACGCTATATTTCAGAAACAGATTCCGATGATGATGATGACGATGACGACGATGATGAAGAAGGAAGTTCAAGTGCTACAGATTCTAGTGTTGAAGAATCTGTAAACGGCCATTCCAATAAATCAAAGTGGAAAGATGGTGTTAAATGTCCTAATTGTTCTTATATTGCTCACAGTAGTGTTCGATTAGAGCAGCATGTGTCTCGTATCCATGCTAAAGATGTCACATACAAATGTAAGGTTTGCGATTTCACGTGCAAATGGAATCGAGAATATTATTTACATATGAAGACACACTTTCAAGGCCCACCATTTCGGTGCGAAACCTGTGAATATACATGTGATCGTATTCAGTTTTTGTTGTCTCATCGCATGAGACATACAGATGAGCGTCCTTTTAAATGCGATGAATGTTCTCATCGCTGTAGAACCAAAGCAAATCTTGATTGTCATATGAGATGTCATACTGGTGAAAAGCCTTATCAATGTGAGCATTGTGAGCGTCGCTTTGCTATCAAAGCGAGTTTGGATCAACATCTTGCATCGCATCGTGAAGATCGACCATTTTTATGCGATACATGTGGTTTCAGTACAAAATATCAATCTCATCTGTTTTCTCATAAGCGAATTCACACTGGTGATGTTTTTCGTTGCCATTTCCCAAATTGTAAGTACAGTACTCCTAAAAAAAGCCAATTAGGATCTCATCATCGAACTCACACAGCTGTGCGGTCCCACATTTGTTCCATATGTGGTAGAGCTTTTATTGAAAAAAGCCATCTTGTTAGGCATGAAAGAATACATCTGAATGAAAAGCCTTTTAAATGTGAGCATTGTGATTACTGCAGTTCAAGAAGAGACAAATTAAAGGAACATTTTCGTAAGCATCATGGTGAAAATGCTACAGCTAAAGGTCCTTACAGACCAAGAAAACAGAGGAGGCAGGGCTATGAAGTTAGTGTTTATTCTCCTCCTAACAATAAAAGTGCACCTGCAGAAGCAGAAAACCAACTTCCTCCTCAACAACACATTGAATTACAAACAGCTGTTTCAGCAATTGGAACTAATAATCCTCCTCCAGCTCCAGTTGTCTATAGTTATGAATCTTCTCATCAAGATACTCTTCATAGTCATGCAGCTGTTGCATTACAGCAGCTTGGAGCAGCTGCAGCCCATAATTATCAAGTAGCATTTATGGAACAAAGACATCATCAACCACATCATCATCACCACCATCACCACCAACATAATCAGCATCCACATGCTCACCCTCATGTTGGACCAACTCCGCCTTCTGCTGTTCCTGCTATGATGACTGATCAGAATAGAGTAAATGTTGTGGCTGTCAGTTCACATGATGGAACAAATGTAGTTGGGCAACCATCTGAGTTCAGTCCATTTATGTCTTTTATGTAACATTTTCTACTGCAGGACGTCTGAAAAAAAAGTATATGTAGTTGCCTCTTGTGGCTTTAGGAATTCTACTTGTGATTGCAATAATATTTGAACAGTTATTGTTATAAGGTATACCATGTCAAGCAATGCATTTAAATCATATTCTTGATTTCCATCTAGTTTTTATAACCAACTTATATTTGTGTATTATATGTCACTTAGAGATTCATAATTTTTCTAAAGTGCAAAAGCAAATAAGAACTGCAAGTAATAAAAGCAAATAATTGTTAATTGTTTTGTTAATGAAATTTTTGAAACTAATATTGTTGTCAGGTAAAAAGTAAAACTTCCTGAGAAAGCAATTGTCAATTTTCAGAAAAATCTTTTTTGCTTGTTAAATTTACTTGTTTATGTCCTAATTTTTATTTGTGTTATGTGAATTTAAGTAGTATGATAACAATTTTTTAAAATCAATTTTTCAATTTTCCAAGAAACTTTTAGTTGTGAATAGTCTTTAATATTTAACTCCTGTTAACTGTGCTTATTAATAAGTAAAAATACTTGTGTTGAAGGGGATGAGGTAGTATTTTTTGGTCCAAATGTGGGAATAATCAAACCTTTTGTGAGATATTAATTTGTATATGGATATTTTATTGCGTATTATATATGATTTTTTTTTTCAAAAAATGCAATAATTTCACGTGGAAACTGTTTTTGAAAGCAGATTTTTAAGAGCAAAATTTAGAAGTTGTGTTTATCATTTTGATGATTCTAAAGAATCTTTTGAAGTTGTTGGAAATAAACCATTTCTATGAAAAAGAAATGACAGACAGAAAATTAAAGAATAGAATTTTATTTCATGATTTTGTCTAAGAGTAAAAATTGTTTTGAAATTGTGATATATTTTCTTGTGATGAAATTTCCATATAATACGAGGGAAATCTGTGCCAATAAGAATTTTTCTTGTCTTTTTATTAATGAATTAATACCCAAGTTGACATAATAAAATGTGCATTTATGATGTTTTTAAGGAAGACCTAAAAAGTTCTTGGATGTCTGCATCGGCCAGTGCTTGGTTCAGCATTGTTTCGTATGCGTTTAAGTATAAAATATGTTTCAAATATTTTCTTAAGTTTATATGTATGATGAGATGCTGCCAGTTAATCATTTGTTCTTCTAATTGGACCTTTATTCTATAGTTATTTTTAGTTTTATTAATGATTAAGAGATGTGTGAAGGTTTCACATCCAATCTTTTGCATTCATGATTTTTTTTGTTTGTTATATTGACCTCTAGAACAGTTATTAATTTAATATATGGATTGAGAAACTTTTCAACATGTTAGAAATGTTGCATAACTGATATTAAATTTTATTGATAGCATTTTGCTTCTTGATTAACAATTAGATTGCTAATATTCTGTAAAAGATATGAAAATTTTTATATGCCTAGTCACATATTAGATTTTTTTTTATGTATGCCAATGCATTATTTAAAAAATATTGTACTGATTGAAAGAAAATTGCCGAAGCTTAATATTAAGCAGCTAATGTGTGTAGATACATATAATTTATGTTGTAGGTATGTTACAAATCTCATCTTGAATCTTTTCATTTATCACAAAATCAAACTGAATTTATTTTATGAATTTAAAACTTCATTTATCTTTTGGTCTTTATACATTTTTATCATACAATGGTCTATCTTGATTCATTTCTGTTTTAAATTTTTGATGTTAGTGAGAAATAGTTGCAATTGAAAAATATATTTTATTAATATTACATTTTCAGAAAAATATTTTGAAGAATATATTATTTATTATTATTACAATGTCTGTAAAATGTATCATTTTATTTATTTTATACTCAATTTCAGATGATGCTTGCCTCTATATATATATGCAGAAATAATTTTATGTTTCAAGTGCTTATTCTAAAACTATTTATATATAATTTTGTTAATAATGACACAAATTGGCAAATAGAACATGCTTGCACCAAGACTGGCAAGAGAAACAATATGAAAGAAATCTGAGTGGCAGCATCCTTTATTAGCTTATTTGTTTCATTATTAACAAAATGTTTAATTTTTTGAATATTGAAACATATAGGTTCAGGAAAGGTGCTGGCATCAAGACTTTTTATTCTGTTATGAGTGTGAAACCTATTTATTCTTATGTTATGAGGGAATAATGTTTAAATTATTTATAATTATTAAAATGCAGGGAAAAGTTTTATAAAGCATTCAACAAACTAAGCACTTAAAAAAATTTGTATTTTAAAACTGATTGATATAATCAGGAAAATGATTTGTCTTTTCATTTTATTTGAACTAAATATATAATGAAAGAAATGTTAGCTGTATATTTTTGTCTGTCAAGTAATTGTGTCTTGTCCAAAACTGTAGCATTGCTGACTTATCCGGTGTAAGGTGAAATATTTTACTTGTTCTCTTCATTTATTTTCCTTGTGATTTAGTCATTTTTATTGGTTAGCCGTTAGTACCTGTAATAATATCAAGATTGTATGCTTGTTTCATTGTTAACCAATGAATTGGTTTTTTTTTTCCATTTTTAATTGAACAGTCGATATTTACAACTTTTTTTTTTAAAGATGTAAAGGTAAGTCATGAATACTGTGTATGTTTTGTAAATGGCCAGTTTCCTTTTTTTTTTTTTTTTTTTTTTTGGTACAGTAATCATCAAAAAATGAGCCTTGTAGATTAAATGTGGTATAAAATTGTCTACAAATTTTCTGGATTCCATTCGAAACTGCGCACTTCTTCATGTCCTAAACATTGGCCAACTGACATATGCTCTGGAACTAGTTGCAATCCTGCATCACATTTTCATATACATATAGAAACTGTTATAAGAAAAAAAAAATCTAGCCAAATTTATTTCCTATATTCCCAAGCCCATCTAAAATAAATTACAAGAAATCTGAGATTTAAGTGAGATTTCTAATAAATTTGTTGAAATTAAAGCAAATAAAATATAGCAATATTTATTTTTTCTTGTGTTGTGTGTTATAAGTACTACTATTGAAAATGGTTCTCTTAATTCAGAGAACTGGATGCATTTATGTTGACAGAAATTATTCAAGCAATAATTTATGATATCAGTGCCTTTTTAGTGTCGGTGATCATCTATACCTTGCAGCTAAAAACTGTAAGTTTGAAATCAAAACTGTATGTTGGATAAGAAAGGCAGTGTTTGCCCTTTAGTGTGACTGTGTTGTGTAATGAAACTTTTGTATGCAATGTTTTGTATGCTTGCTTTAATTTACTGTTTAATCTTCATGTGAAAAAAGCAGGAGTGAACATTATGTTCTAGTTATTCCATAGTATGAAATGCAAATATAGTGAGATAAATACATTAAATAAGAGGAAAATATTTTTTCAACTTTTAATTTAAGAAATATGCAGAATGCATCCAATGTCAGTTTTTCATAATAGATCATTGTCTCAAGATTGTTTTGTAGCCCCTTCTACTTAACAAAGTTGTAAATTTGCCTTTGCCTTAATACTGAGAAGGTGGTGAATAGATTTTCCTTTCCTGGGTCCAAGGATATGAGGCAAGTTCTTATGTGAAAAACTGCCAGTTAGCATATTTACTGCACAACTGGGAATAATATTGTCTAGGACATGCTGTATTGAACTATTTTAAGTATAAACTTGTATAATTATAGCAATGCATATTGCTAGTGAGAGGTGAGTGAGATTGAAATATTATTTCATTGTAAACAGACTTACAATATTGAGATGTTTGAAATATATACAGAGCTATCTTTAACTAAAATAAATTAAGACATTTTCCCTTTATATTGTAAATGTTTGTATGTATTATATTTTTTATAAAGTGTTACTTTTTCAAACAATCACCTTCGATGCCATATATAAACAAAAAGGAAGTGCTGTTTATTTCAAGATCTCAAGGTTTAACACTTCTTGATGATTGTACTTCGCTCGGGGTGGTATGCAGAAAGTTGAACGGTTATTATGTCTCCCAATTTCATGTATAATCTGCGTTCATTCTATTACTAAATGGATACATTTCTTTCATCTTCCCTCTTGCCTTTTTTAGATGAAATAAACTCTTAATGCATGCGCAAAAACACAGAGGGCTTCCGATTACGAGAATAAACATTTGCTTTTCTAAACAAAAAAATAATAAACTGAAACTGAATTTAAATTTATGATAAGAAAATAATTTTATCTTATAAATAATACAGGATTGCTAATAATACAGTGACTTATAAAAACTGCTGTCGGATTTTTCATCAAATTATTCAAATTTATATTTCAAAGGAATTCTGCTGTATTGATATTGTATAATTTCAAAAGATAGTTTATCACATTCATTTATCTTTTTCTTTTATTTTGAAATTAGTTTGTATTGAAACTTTTTCTTGAGATTGCAGTATCAGCAAAAAATAATGGAGATATTTTTTCATTCATGTTTATATTTGGAAACTGACCATTTACATAGTATTCAAAACTTGAGTACCTATACTGAATAATTTGTATATTTTTAGTTTTTCAGATTGATTATAAGATTGTATTAAAAGTGGTACAATTTAACTTATCTAGGTAATTTTGACAGAAATTTGAATTATAAAAGTATTTATTATTATGAAACTTATTTATTATTTTAACAAACCAGCGAAAGTACAAAATTTTGCACTGTGATCGACTTCTGATGATAATAAGGTCATCTGAAATTATGTTTTTTTCTTTTTCTTTTTGCAAAGTTTAATGCAGGGGAAAAAAAAGAGGTTTTAATGAATTTATTTTTAGACATGGCTCGACATCTGATGATAATGAAGTCATCAGAAATTATGGAGTTTTTTTTTTTTTTTTTTTTTTTTTTTTTAAAATTTTTTTCTTTTAAAAAAAAAAAAAGGTTTTAATCAATTTATTTTTAAAAATGTTGTATATTTGACACTTGAAATACTCAGTGGAACTCAGTATGTTTATTAATGCTTTTGTAAATAGCTAGTGATGGCCATATTTTATCAGCATTTTTTAGGTATTTGTTATTTGCTTCTTTGTTAATGTTTGCATATTTTGTTTCATTGTTAGTACTGTTTTGACGTAAATGAAAGTCAGCAAAAGATACTGTACAATTGTCCTGTCTGTTGCTAATATAATCATCGACCTACATGTACTCTTTAATAATTTGCATTGCCCTTTTTATTAATGACTGCCTTAAAACATTCTGCTTGACATAAGAAAGCTTATTTTTTAATAAAATAACTAAAATTTTGAAATATGATTTTCTTTTTCATTTGTTGATGTTAGATTTCATTGCATTGCCAGTGTGCAAGGTTTAAATTGTCATTGGCTCTTGGTTGGAAGAGAAATTTTCCTTTTATATAAAAGGTATAAAAATTAAAAAAAAAATCTATAGTTATGAATTTCTCATCGTCAGATAACATATCCATGCAACTGAAATAAATACTCTCTTAAAACACTTGAGTTGGGGGGGGGGGGTTTTTTTTTTAAAAACCTTTTTGAGTTTTTGTGTTTTTTAGGGGGAAAAAAAAAAAAATGTTTTCATTTTCGCCAAATCTTTTTATCAAACAAATTCTTCGAACGATTTATTTTTCTAAATATTGATAGGCGTTTTAGTGAGCTTTCTTTTTTCAATATTATATATTTTGCTGGAGAATGGTTGGAAAGGAAATGGTTTAAATATTGTATGGAGTTATTTTTCTCTAAACATTTTCTGAATCTCCTCAGTTTACCAGTCTTCTAAAACTTCAATTAAATGCTGTTGCACTTATTTCCAAGTTTATTTTCTTTTAACTGGAATTGATCGGATATTAAAAAATTGCTCTTGTGAAATATTCGAAAAATATAATACTACCTCCTAGCTTAAATGAATAGAAATCACTAAACGAAAGAAACGAAGTGCATAAATAATCGGGTCTTATTTTTGATGCCTGAAAATTTTCTTAAACGGGACAGTTATTTTTTAATTGATTATTTGAAATAATTTTCTCAATAAAATTTGCATTTTTTTGGTTTTTATTTCGATAAATTGTAGGTTTAATTTAAAAAAAAATCATAATTATCATGCTTATCACCTTTGAAGGATTTGCCTGTTAAACGACTCTTATGTTAATATGTAATCAGGAACTGAACCTTTTAAATTTAATTTGAAAAGATATGCATTGATTTAACTTTAAATTCTTTCAACTTTTTATTAATCTATGTAATTGGTGAAGAATGATTTTATTAGCAATAAAATTATTTAATTTGAGTAGATTCTTAAGTTACATTCGTTAAGACTGAAAATTAAATTTCATTCAGGATGGGTTAACAGAGACAAGCACTCGAGAAATTTATACTATCAAATGTTTTTGAATTTTAACCTCAGATAATTATGGGATTATTTTACAATAGAGCAACTGCATGTTTGCTGATCGCATTAAACTGCATGCAAGGAAACTCATAGTTGAAGGGGTTTAAACCTGTGTAACCCGAAGGTACTTCTAAGAAAATTTTAAATCAACACAATTTAAAAAAAAAAAATATGTCTTAAAAGGGTTAGCAGGATTTGCAATGAAGGGAGAATTTCCTAGGTAGATAAAAAAAAAAATCTGCCAACGGTAGTTATTGAAAATTAGAGCCTAGGCATTTAATTACCATTACCCAGTAGGAACTTTCCAAACGTAACATAACTGGAGGGGGGGGGGGAGTACAGTATGAGCAGCTTGCCACTATTATATATGCAAAATGGTGAAAAGTGTTTTAGGGTGTGCTTCTTTTGAGTGCTGTCTTCGGATTTGTATATTAATGACTGGATAAATAATAATCTAGGTGTGATTTAATTTTATAGAATTGGATGTAAAGATAGTGAGGTTGGAACGAGGCACCATTGTTCTGGGGGGGGAGTAAATATTAACATCTTGCATTTAAGATATTAATATCATTAAGATAACATAACATAAAGCTATTAATTTCTTTTGACGTGTCGAGAAAGCTTAGTAATTTATTTTCTGAGTTAATTTCTGAAAATGGAGTGGGTGAGATAATAAATGAGTTTGCCTTGCTAAAATGGTTTTAAGCTAAGTTAATGTAAGGGAAAGTAGGGCTTTTGGATTTCATGAATTGTGAGCATAATGGATCAATAGAAATCGCTCTTTTTATGATTATTTAATTTTTCCTGTGCATGGCACTAATAGTATACTGGAAAAATAAAATTGAGTCTCTTATCTTAAATGCTCGTGGTCGTTGTGTCATAAAAAATATTAAAATCTGATTGTTTATGACAGATGGTGACGTTCATGATTGCTAGTGTTTGGGCATGACAGTAAGTCGTATCTTGACCATTTTTAAGACTCCAGTGGGAAGTGAATAACTGGTATAATGGTCAT
The DNA here is from genome assembly GCA_026543865.1 of Argiope aurantia. NCBI lineage: Eukaryota > Metazoa > Arthropoda > Arachnida > Araneae > Araneidae > Argiope > Argiope aurantia. The sequence goes on from JAPMOR010006765.1 coordinate 135,397, forward strand.
AATGCATTGAATTGAACACAGAATAAATAACATACATAATTATTACTAAGATATTGAAGATGGATCGATTTGCTTCTCTGTTTTTATACTAGATACAAATGTGATGGAATATCTGTTATATGAGAACAAAGAGAGGCAATATGTAGAAACATTTATTTTAATTAACATAAACATTTTTTTTACCCTTAAATTCTTATATGTCTAAGGCATATAAGTTTTAACTTATACATCAAACACGTATGGATATATATGATCAACAAGTATAAAAACAGGAAAAATGTAGGTTTTTATCTGATATGATATTCAGAAATAGTAATTGGAAAAATAATTTGTTAATGTTTCAAGGAATGAATCAAACACTATATACATATATTGTGATGATGTATATACCTTACATATTTGATGTCATTTATATAATGATATGAATAAGCAAATATGCATAGAAAAATTAATATTCATAAGAAAAGTCTCGTCATTAAACTCAGTCTGGTAGAAATAGGAGCTATTGCAGTTTATCTTTTAAAAAGGGAATATTTCAGTAACAGCACCATTATTTTTGTTTTAATCAAATACTACATGTAAATACTTTGCATCTCTTAGCAAAAAATATTCATCTTAAATCGGATGATTAACTTTAATTTTAAAATGATGGCTTGAAGTTGTTTATGAAGTAATTTTTACTAATCTTGTATGATTGTTGTCACGAATCTTTATTAAATTTTGGTTGGGACAATTTACCTGAAGCAATCTTTACTCAACATGGTTGCACTTCAGTTCTTGCTACAGATAAATAATTCATTTTCATCATATTTAGAATTTTTAACACATAGAGAATGAATGATATATTTTTCTTATAAACCATTTCTTTAAACTCAGAATTATTAAATATTTGAATAAGCTATACACGTGTACAATAGACATATACAATAGTCACAATATATCAAATACAATAGTCACAATATATCAAATAATAATTTTAGTTATGTCAATATATCAAAT
>JAPMOR010006765.1:136405-153509 GCA_026543865.1 Argiope aurantia
TTTATGCTCACATATTAATTCCTTATTAAAAATTATATGCAAGCAAATGATTGTAATAATGAATGTAAGCTCTTAAAAATATACGTTATGTATAATGACTTCTTGTTCATATCTATTTTCGATTTTTATTACTACGAGCGACGAATAACACTAACAAAGAATGTTTAATCACTTCAGTTCTAATAAATTATCACTTTTTTCAAATGACGCATTGGAAAAAAAAAAGCTTTAAAGCTGACAAAAATTGTAAAAAAGGATAAAGTGGAAAATTTAATATTTATTCGTTTAAATTTAACAGTTTGCATTAAAAAAAATAATGAGTTTGATAACAAGTCATGCAATTAGATATTGCTGTAACAATTTTCCAGTCTTCGAATATTTGAGGCAAAAAAATCTTAGAGTCTTTTTAGAATTTTTCATTTAAAATTTTTTAATTTAAAATGAAATAATTGATATATGAACTCTTCAACTACTATTCCCAACTGAATATTGAAGATATTTGGAACGCATTGATCATTTGAATATGGCACGACATTTAATATATGTATTTCTTTATATAGTTACAACAAATATATAAATTTGTACCATATTTGACATTGTCATGGCATTGAAGTATACATTAAGGAAATTAAAATCCACGTTGATTGTATTTCAGATATGTGATTTTATATATTAATGAAGATATAATTCACAAGACAGTCATTGTTTTGACATTATTATTTCTCTTCTTACATTTTTTTCCTTTCATTTGACACGAATTCTCTTGCTTCTGTACACCATCGTCTTGCTTTTAAAGCAATGAACTCATCACCTTTAAAGAAATAAATGATACATTTTGAGAATAAAACAGAAATGTTTTTAAAAAATGATTAAGAAGTTTAAAACTTTGACACTTAATGTATATAAATAAACTTTTAATGGTCTCTTTGCGGAACATGCCGGGCCGCAACGGTCTGGTGGCAAGGTTTTAGCTTCAGGTTCCGATTCCATCAAAGAGGAATCGGGCGCTATGTAAAAGGGTTTGGTATATGCTATATCCTTCGGAACCAAACATCCACCAACTGGTGTGGTACGGGAATTCGGGGAAAGGGGTGCAAACTCAGATGTCGTCTTCATCTCACGGCGGTTCAAACTTGTGAGATCCGTCCCAAAATAGCTCCACCGACGCTTCAAAACGGGACGCTAATATGACTAAACTAAACTTGCTAAATATTCCTGTTGATACAGAGAGTTATAGATGAATTTTAACTTTGCAGAATATTGGAAACTTAAAAAAATATGGTGATAGTGATTTTAATCTCACTTAATTAAACAAATTTTTTCATGCCTTGAGTCAAGTTTTAGTTTTTAGTTTAGTTTTAATTATATTAACGTCCCGTTGTAAAGCAACACTAGGTCTATTTTGGGACGGACCTCGTAATTTTGAACCGCGGTCAGATGACGAGGACGACACCTGAACTGACACCCCCCTCTCCACACCACACCAGCGGGAGGACGTTTGGCATGACGGACTTAACGTGCAACAGACCCCCTCACACGACGGTTCTTCGGTGGAATCGGGTCTCGAACCTGAAACCCTACGGCTCACAAGCCGAGACCTTGCCAACGCGGCCCCGCATTGAGTCAAGAACTGTCGATAAAGTTAAATATGGTATATTTTATTGGTTAAAGTGATTCACGAACACTTGATATAATACCAGTATATGGAGAATTCCTAAATGGCTTTCAGGGGAAACTCGCCCACATCAACATCTTCCTTGGAAGAAAATTCGAAAACCTCTACAACCAATCTGATTGCAACGAGCAATTCACTGCTAAACCACATATCGGTTAAGGAATTCACTGTGCTGAGTAAGAGCACAGCCAGAGGATAGAACGCATAATTTTCCTCTTTCGATTCATGTTCCACAACCATGCTTTAACCCTTTAAGATACTGATAGTCGAAATGCTTGAGATAAAAATCTTATTGTAAGTCATATGTAGACGACGAGGCTGAAATCATACTCGTAAAAACTACACGACATCACCAGAATTTTTGGAACCTATCTTAGCTTTATAGAATTTTTTTTCATTTTTGATGAGTTGTTACAACACTGGTCTAGATGGTTCTAAACTGTCTAACCCTGAAATCTTTATTTATTCCTTTGTAAAAATATGGAAACATGAAAAAAGAAAATGATCAAAACCTGAAAGTTGCTGTAATCCATTATTTACTGTTGAACATTTTTCATGAACAAACAATGTTGAGGTTTGCTTATTATCTGAAACAGGGCTTCTAAAACTTTTTCCAATCACCACTTTATTTTAGGTATAAATATTCGTTATCCCATTTCCATTAAAACAATTTGTATTGACGCTCTACAGGCTAGACGGTTTAACTTGGAGCTAGCGAACTTGACATATATATACTTCGGAAGATGGAAATGTGCATCGATGAGAATTTTTTTTTTGAAATTTTAATTAATGAAAAATTAAATGAAATCTTCCCGTTTTTTGCTGGTAATTCCCAAAAATATTTCTACCTGAAAATTATTTTTATATCGTCTTAAAATTCAAAAAATTATCTTTTCAATTATACTAATTTGTTGCCGTATAATTTTTTTGATGTATTTTTAATGAATTTAAAAATATTTTAAGCATATTTTTCAACAAGATTACAAAAGTACGTAAGACGTCTGAACAAATATTAAAGGTATCAAGAACTATAATAATAATAATAACATAAGAATTTTTGAAGAACACCAAAGTTATTGATGAAAGAGACCATTAAAATTGCATATTTTCAGTAGCACCATCTAGGGCCAAGAGTACGTCTTAGCTACACACTCGTCACAACCCTTTTTACGGGACGGACTTCATTCATGCATTCCATTCACAGATCGTAATTTACACCTGAATCAGAGAACGATCACCCCTGATCCAGTACCCGCAGTGGTATTACTCTCGACATGATGGAATTACCAGGACCACGACAGATTTATACGTGCGCAGCCACCACACACACGGAGAGTCTTTGGCCTGCGTGGTTCGAACTCGCAACCTAAGGGACGCGAATCCAAGCCCTACCAGCCAGGCTATCCCGGCTCAAAATAAATCTTCTGTCCTTAACACAAATCATGACTAGCAAATCAAATTTTCGAAAAGCAAGCGGTATATTCATTTAATTCTGCGAAGAAGCTGAAAAAGATGGTATTGAGAATATTATGAAGAAAAATGCCAAATTTTAGATTGTTTTAGATTAGAAATTAGGTTACATTGTTAAATAAGCGTAACCATTTTTTTTTCACGAATTTTGGAGGAACTGACAGAAAATAAGAGAAATACGTACTAAAATTGAATGGATGTGAATTGAAGCGAAGTTTAAAAATATTTTGCCGTATGAATATTGATACTTAAAAATATTTTGCTGAAGGAGCCATTAATACTAAGTTACATAACATATTTAATTGAAAATTTTAGTCGCCAATAATTCCGGCGAAGCAGCTGGTCGCCAAATGTGGCAAATTAAATAATAAATTTATTAAAAGAATGTTTTATTAGTGTACTAGAAAACAGAATTTTTTTATTTTAATTATTTTGTACTATTTAGTTATTAATTTGTTATTCAATATAATAAATAATTTGAATCTTGTAATAATTTTATCTCAAGTACACTACCAGATACCGCCCCTGATATCCAATAGATATTTAATTACATTAATTCATTAACTGATAGCTCAGTTTGAGAATTTTGCACAAATCGAGAGAGAATGCAGAAATGCTCCAAATATTAGTGCACCAGGAAATAAATGAAAATTAGATACGAAATTGCATATTTACAAATATCCAAGAAAGCAAGTTAAGTATGTGGCGGGGAGAATTAGTAATAACTAATTTTAATTCAGTAAAGAATAGATATTTTGAAAGCTTTAATCTTCTAAGTTATGATGACTTTCTTAATTATTTTCACTTAAAATTTTTTAAAGAATATGGAAGAAAAAAGAAAAAAAAAAGGTCTTGTGTAAATTTTCTTGACCTTATTTTTGGGTGCACTCAACGGTTTCAGAAGCGCTAGTCTAAAATAATTTTGTAAGAATAATTTTATTTAAAGAAAAATATTTCATTTTGGTTCACCATCTGATCCAAATCTATGACAACCTGGTCTAAAGTTCAATTCAAGGAATATGCTTATGCCTGAATGTGTTTCAACTAAATGTAAATGTTTTGCTGAATGTTGAAGGAATGCTGAAGTAGTAGCGTTGGATATACAGAAAGGAATAAAATATCGCATGGGGTTTGATTTCGATTGTAAAAAATCTGCTGAAGCCAATATAATTAAATTTGATATGCATACTGTTGCGATCACGAGATTTCAATGTATGCTAAAGAAAAAAATTCCAGCTTTTTCAACCAGCTGTCATATGGCACTGTATAAGCAGATGGCCTGGTCAATTAATCGAAAGAATTGCAGAAAACACATTTTCTATTACAGATTTTGTTTTCCTATCATTAACACTTATGATTCAACATATGAGTTGAATTTTGAGATGTTCTAATAAAAAATCATTCTTTGCCTACTTTATCATACAACGCAACACTGATATATCGGACTTGTAGCGTTATGAATCCCATTGGGATGGCTAGATTATCAACTTTCTTTTGGGCAGCTATTAGGCATCCAAGTTATATTAAATCTGTTTTTAAAAGAGTGATATAAGTCACGTGAACGTCGGATCAAATGGAAAGATAAGAATAGATAGGGCATAGCTATTTAAAATGCTTTTACATGATATTAACAATTTAAAACATATACTGAATCATTGTGAGTTCGGAATAGGTCATTAACTGTGAAAATTAACTAGTAAATTTTTTTTTGGTTTGAATTAAACAGCAAAATAATGGAGACTTACTGTTATAGTTGGGATATGTAAGCTGAAGCTCTATGGGTCCTAAAGTATTAGCCTCATCAGTGGTATCGGGCTCAGTGGTATCTGGCACTTTATAGAGGGGGAAATATGCTTCCCCCTGAAAATTATCACGCAAAATGTATCCATGGTTCATTACTATAAAATTGATGGTCGCTTCTCTGTTTCGGACTTGATGAATGTCAAGAGACCTGGAATGAAATATCAAGTGATTTAGATAATTCGTCATTATTTCATAATGGAGTGGTAATATTTGTCAAAGAAAAAGGTATACGGCAAGACATAGGGTTTGGCTATAAGGACAAATCAAATGTAAATGGAACAGTGATTATACTTTGATGCATTTTTGTATAAATGTGACGAAAACGGTGTGTAGAGGTAGGGCGGGAGATAAAACAGAGAACCTCTACTGCAGAGTGGACTTGGGCTAGGTAATCGGGCGGAACTATGTGGTATGCTTTGACGAAAGGCCGACCGTAGAAGAGTGGGGCACTATTTGGATACAACATCGTTTGCTTTTCTGGTATCCAGTAAACCTGCCCACAATGTTTTCCACTCTTTATTTTTCTTCATATTTTTTTCTTTTTGGAGTGGGAAAAAAAGCTGGCTGAAAATTTTTTTGACTTATTTATTTTTTATAGCTTTTTTTAAAAAAATTAAGCCATTTCTGTCTGTACATAATTTTACATTTTTCTATTAACAGAGGAAAAATCAATTTGAATTGAAAAAAAAATGGTTAATTGGATCAGAATTCAAGGCTAATTGGATTAGATTCAAAGGATCCTAATCCAGAATTCAAATCGGAATTCAAAATTAATCTGAAAAAAAAAAACCGAACAAAAACGTGTGTGATGTATTAATTTCTTCCAGATTTGGTTGAAAATATTTTTTAAAAAAACCTAAGGAATTAAAAGAAAAAGAGAGAGAGAGATATAATCAGCTTTCTTAAACTCTCGAACAGTTCGAGCCTTTTATAATGGATCCCAGTCTATATATCTGCTTGCCACAACATAGCTACACTATTATCAGGCGATCGCTGATGATATATCTAGACGTCATGAGTTTTCATACAAAATGAAAAGTCTAGTATTGGGGCTGGGGAAATAGCTCTTTGTTTTATTCAATATTTTAAACGTATATATAATATGAGAAAAACTGAGAAAAAATTTAATTCATATGAAGCAAAGGTAATTTTAGATGAATAGCAAGTAATAATACATTTGAAATAATAAATACATTTGATTTAAATTTATGAAAACTATGGATAAAAAAATTTAAAAAATGCTGATTAGCCTAACTGCATGCATTTACATTTATTTTCTATAACTTAGAATAAAAGTATGGAATCATTACCTCTCCTACATGAGCTTGGACATGGGAAGTTTTACAAAGCGAAATTAAATTTATGGCAATCAACAACAAATGAACAAGATTTATAGAAGGGGTGTTCAAATGAAAAGGTACGAAACGACACTATGGGTATAAATGAAGACTTTATTCAAAGTATACATCATAGGCCTGAGCACAATGATTCCATTATTAACGAGCCGAAGGATTCCTTTCTCTCGGAATTCCTTCACCGTCCGAGTTGAAGCGCTTCCCTTTCTGATGTTTTTTCAGGGGATCAAACACATGAAAATCGCAGGGTAACATGTCCGGGCTGTAGGGTGGATTGTCGAGCGGTTCTACTTGAATTTGGCCAGTTCCGAGTGTGTGACCCAGCAGACGTGCGGACGCGCGTTATTATGGAGCGGAACCACATCCTTCGTGAGTAGCCCCGGCCTTTTGTTCCTGATGGACCTGCGTAGTCTTCGGAGTGTCTCACAGTACACATCGAAGTTAATGGTTCCTCTGTGCTCGAGGAATTCAACAAGTAGTGTACCTTGGACGGCGAAATCAAGGACACTGTGAAGGACTGGGTCTCGTCACGGCCACAGGAATTCTGGAAACAAGGAATCCTTCGGCTCGTTAATCAATGGGATCGTTGTGCTCATGCCTATGGTGTATACTTTGAATAAAATATTCATTTATACCCACAGTGTCGTTTCGTACCTATTCATTTGAATACCTCTTGTAGAAAGATAGATTTGTTTAATTGCATTTTTCTTCGAATGGATCGAAGCCTTGCGCCAATGAATAGATGCCATTACCTACATCTATTCTATTTCTTTAAGTCTTTTATCGTGTTTGTTGCGGTTTAATGCATTTTGTATGCAATTTTATTCTTTGTTTATAAATCCGAAACTTGTTTTCTTTCGCGGTAAAGTGTTCGTCTTCACTAATGGCTTATTTCAACCTTACTCTTTTTTTTTTGGATCGGTTGAGCTGCTGTGAGTTTTAAATTAAATTAACACATTGACTGTTGCGCTGAATTTCTTACAATGTAATTTATATGAGTATATTATATTTATATTACGTGTAATTTATATTCCCCCCCCGGGTCACCAGTGACCCCCGGCAATCAAGATTTTAAATGTACTTTTGAAATTTTTTTCATAATTCTCCTTAATTTCAAATCCAGTTTCAAAAGCATCGCGAAATAATCGGTTCCGTTCTTTTCTTTTTTTTTTTTGAAAAGGGATGCCGGTACGACAAATTACTAGCGCGTTTAAATCGATGAATATGATGGCAGTGAATGGATGATAAAATCGATCGTTTCCCGGGTAATATTTTATCTTGCTGTGCCACTGGTTGCGTTTTATGTTTCATTTTTGTGACTATCATGGCACTCCCGTGTTACATTTTTGTGTCTAGCTTAGCATTCATGTGACCCTTCCTTCAGGACCGGAGGGTTTCAGGTTCATGACCCAATTCCACAGAAGAACCGCCGTGTAAGCGGGTCTGGTGCACGTCCGGCCAAACACCCTCCCGCTGGTGTGGTGTGCAGAGGGAGGTGCCAGTTCAGGTGTCGTCCTCGTCATCTGACCACAGTTCAAAATTACGAGGTCCGTCCGAAAATAGCCCTAGTGTTGCTTTAAAACGCGATGTTAATATAACTAACTAACTAACCTGTGACCCACCTTTCTGAAATGTGCCAAGTTATAGAATACAAAGCTTTAAAAAGGTATATCTTTTTTAAAAAGTTGTGAAGTTTTAGTTTGTGGAATAAAATTTAAATTTTCTGAAGGTAGTTATTGTTAGGAAATTTCGGCATTAAGGTTATAAATTCCAAATTATTTTGTCTCCCGTACTTTATTGAAAAATGATGCAATGCATTTTGAACCTGCTATTGTGCGTCATTAGTATGAATAAATCACTTCAAGTGACATTAAACATTTAACTATTTAATCGGTATCGTATCTGACATTTATTTAACCTGGCAACTGTAGCTAATATACAAATTTTAGAATTAAGACATGAGATAAATACGTGTCATTATGTTTTGGTTCGGTACTGGTCTCAGGTCCTGTAATGACCGTTTATGTATTTATAAGTTTTCCCCGTCATATCTGTAAATAGTTCATCATGAGTTTAATTTTATTTCCTCTTAATAAATTGTGTTTAAATTAAACCTTTCCTTTTGTTGGACCCAATATTTGGAGACTTTTTATTTGTCATCATTTTCACTGCAATACTCTATCAAACGGCTGAATTCCCAGCCATTTTATAAGATATCATTGTATCAAGGTTATGGGCCCAGTCACAAACCAAGAGGCTTCTGGTGACGAATAAAATTAAAGGAATTTAGAGAGGAAACTAAGAACAGACTATTGTGACGGCGGGCCGGAGTTCCTTTATAAAAGGTGGAGTCAACTATAGAACCACTCGATGCTAACAACTACTCATCATGGCGAGATGAAATCAAGGTGTTATTGATGGAAAGGAACTGTTGGCGGATCGTCATTGGATCTGAAATTAAACACGATGAAACAAAATGTAATGAATTAAAAGACTTCTACTATAGAAAGGATAAAGCATATAGTGCTATATACCTGAACATATCAAAGAATTACAGATGTATGCCGATATAGAGGATCCTGTGGTAGCCTGGAAACGCATCGAAGATCATTTTCCACCCGACTCGCGTGCTCGAATAATAGGACTTACCGATGTTTTCTTTTCCTGTCGAATCAACCCGCAGGAAGAAATTGGGATTTACGCAGAACGTATTAGAAGAATAGTTGACCAACTAAAAGATGCTGGTAAACCAATAAGTGATTGGTATCAAGCTTTTCAGCTGATCCGTTTCCTGCCGCCTGAATTCAACAGTATCGTTCAAAACATCTATAGATGGAATGACACGGAATTCAAGTTCGACAAGATTCTCAATGAGCTTCTTGCAGAAGAATCGAGACTGAAGCAAGCCATGAGAGACCATGAATCCTGCATTTTCCAGTCTGATACAAGCGTTAACATTTTGAAGTCTACAACAAGCAAGCAAAATTCTACCTACAAAAGAAATTTCCAGCAGACGAGGAAAAAGGGAAGAAAATCAAATGTTCCTAGAAGCAGCTTCATAGCGGAATACAATTTAAGCCAAGGAGGTGAAGACACGTCCTGGATTTTCGACACGGCTACTACATCACACTTCTGTGGAAACCGAAGTCTTCTCCAGAACTATCGACTAGTGAAAGGAACAACCATGTCCGTGGCCATTGGAGGTGTACAGTGTGATATAGAAGGAATTGGAACTGCAAAAATGATTTTCCGGAATAAGGGTGAGTTGGAAATTGTAAATCTTTTGAATGTAATGTATTCTCCGAAATTAAGACGAAATCTAATCTCTGGGTCACTCATTGATAAAGCTGGATCGACTTTTACTTATAAAAATGGCCAGATTACTGTATATGCTAAAGATGGTCGCAAAGAATTTGTAGCCAAAAAGTTTAATAGTCTATTTTGTGTAAATCCCCAAATTGAAGTGCATCTTGACCATAAAAATGTAAAGGCAAATTCCCATTATAAAGATGTACATAAGTTTAAATCAAAAGTCCAAAACTATTCCACTTTCAATGCAAATAATTTAATTGTTTGGCATAATAGAATGTGTCATATTAACAAAAATGACATTATATCCGAACTAGTAAGAACAAATATGTAATTGGAATGCCCGAATTAAAGGACATGGATTTAAATTGTGAACCCTGTAAGATTGCTAAATCTCTTCATAAATCTTTCAAATCTATTGGTAAAATTAGATCTATTAAACCACTTGAATTATTACATATGGATTTATGTGGTCCCTTTCCTAATGTTGCTATTGGTGGGTACCGATATTTTTTGAGAATCGTTGACGACTTTTCTAGAAAAGTAACTGTCTACCCAATTAAGGAGAAAACTGAAGTATTTAAGCATTTCTCGAACTATCAGAAAAGGGCCGAGAGGTTTCTAAATTCAAAAGTCATAAATGTAAGAACCGATAATGGTCTTGAGTTTTGCCATGCAGAATTTGAATCCTATTTAGATGATTTGGGTATTAAGGCTGAAAGAACAAACACATATTCGCCCCAACAAAACGGAGTAGCCGAACGTTACAACTACACTGCTGTAGATGGAATAAAAGTTCTGCTTAATACTAGTGGTTTGACTAAGGGTTTTTGGGCTGAAGCATTGTTATGTCATTCATATGTTTGGAACCGTGTATGTCATGGTAACCAGCTTTTAACTCCTTTTGAACTTTATGGTGGTCATAAACCATCTGTAAAACTTCTAAGGACTTTTGGATGCACAGCTTATTTAGGTGTACCTAAACAACTGAGAAAAAAGTTCGATATGAGAGCTAAGAAAGGGATAATGTTGGGTTATGCATTAAGAACCAGGGGTTATCGCATATGGTTACCTAATGAGAGAAAAATAATAGAAACTATTAATGTATCTTTTGATGATGATAGGGTGCAAGAACCAAAAAGTGGAGCTAAGCTGGACCCTCGCAAAAAATCAATAGAGTCTAGTTCTGAGTTTAGTACCGAATCTGAGGAAGAATATGAACAACCGGTTATCCCTAGTACTCCAAAACCAGATATCTCTGAACGGGAGGTAACATCGAATAACAATCAAACTTCCGATAAGGTTATTTGGGAAAGACGAGCTGTTCCACGTAAAGATAAGTCTAGAACTGACATTTATTATTACATTCAAGGTTCGAAAGTACGCCTACATTGTCATAAAGATGTTGAGGAATACTGTAAGGCACATAATTTAAAGTATGAAAAATCATTATTTAACTTTTCTGGAAAAGATAAATATTTAGGAATTGTACATATGGAAGAGGCCAACGTATCGGATTGACTAGAGGTTTAAGTCCCAGTTCATTTTAACATAGCTTTGAGAACCCCCAGGTTGATCAATGGTATAAAGCTATGGAAAAGGAAACTCACTCGGAAGTGCATATTAATATACCGAATGGATGTCAATTAGTTCTTAAGACAAATGAGGGTCTTGTATAGTGGCAAAGCAAGAGGAAATGCCGCTGAGGGCGCTTTTTTCTTTTGTCTTCCTCGTCGCTGAAGCCAGTTTAAAGTATGTGATTACGTTAAGGATTAATTTTTTGAACTTTGTTCTAAAAAAGTTATGTTTTTGAATTTTTGCATAAAAAGGATTGAGAAAAGAGGCATGAAATCAAAATACACCAGTTAAATGACAAGAAGTTTTTTTTAAGCAGGAATTTTTTTTTTTGTTGTCTAAAATAAAGCAGGGTAAAGCGAAAATCTTGTACTTGCAGGTTTATCAAATTATTGCTTAAAATTTTGCAGATAGCTTAAGAAATATATTACCTAGTTCCCTAAACTAAAAAAAAATAAGGTTATAGTGGGTGTGTTGTGATTTTCTAAGGAACTACTCGGTTTAAAATATACTATTTTAATTTCCACAAACACAGCTACACTACAAAATTTACAAACACTTATTACAGACACAGATAGAAAATTAGGTTAAAGGAAACAGTATGGTGGAGGGATTCCACGGTTTCCAGCCGAAAGCATTTTTGGCGTTAGCACAAGGGTTGTGCTTAAGGAAAAAGTCGACCTTCTGTAAAACGCCACAAGGGGGCGCTCTCTGCTCAAGGGGAAAAAGAGGTTCTACAAGCTGTATTTCTAACCACTCTTTAAATATTGTGGCTCGACTGATAATGCTTTCTTAGAAATGGCATAACACGAAATTCTCAATTTCTTTTGCATTTTGAAACATTAAAACTACTACAGAATCTTTCTAAATGAATAGATTGTTTGTTTTGTTGCTCAGTAATGCAGAAAATATTAAGAAATACCAAATTTGAACAAAAAATCTGCATTAGATTTTAATTTATGAGTTTTTCCATAAAAAAATTCTACAAAAGATAAGAACTGAATGAAGAAAAAAAAAGCTTTTAAAGCTGTAAAATAACATTAAAATGTACAATAAATGAAAATCAAAAAGTCAGTGTATCTCCCCCCCTCCCTCAAAAAAGGTCTTAACAAACCAAATTCAAACGGTTCTATAAAGAAAATTGTTCAAACATTAAGAAAATATATTGTTACGAAATTTCCCGGGTTCGTTTGGATAGCGGAAGTTATATGGTATGGAGAACGCTCAATCAGCAGGCGGCAGTAGAAAAACAAACAAACAACGACGTTTATTTACACGAAGACACACAGGACAGCATAAAGACAACTATATACAGCATAGAAAATACAATTATCTTCAGCCGTGAGACGTGCAAACAGCAGAACACAACAAGACTCTACTGCAGACAGTAGCGCACAGCTTAGTTCAGCACTACCTTGACTCCGTCGCTGCTCTGCTAATCTCTGGAAGACCAGTTCTTCACCGTCGATTCCGACTACTCTTCTCTGTCGATTCCGACTACTCTAAGCCGCAGACTGCCTCCTTTTATAGGTCTCAGGAGGCGGGGGTAGAAGCCTCTCAACCAATCAGGAACGTTCGAGGCGTATCTCGGTTCCTAATGGACGGATCGGGAAAATTCTCGATGTTTCGGGTATAATCTATTTTGACGCCAAGTTTGTCGCCAAGCTCTGGAACCTCCGACGCGACACCCGGACTCCGTCCAATACAGATGATTGTAAAACAATCCTTCTGATGATGGAACCAACTATGCTGGGAAGGCGCATCACAGATTCGTAACAATATATATATATATATATAAATCGCATTTTAGCAAAAAAAAAATGTAGTCATATATCTTAAAAGGAATAAATACTGATATATTTTGTCTTCTATGCCACCCTCGTTTCCCAGGACCTGCGCTTCCTTTCAAAATTACATAGTACGATCAATCCACCTGTACTAGTAAGTTTCAAAGTTTCAATAATGATTTCCTCTCTGATATAATCTTTTGTATCGCCTACCAGTGATGAATTTTTGCTCGAAGTAACTGAAATTCTTGACTTTGAAGTCCTAGCAGAGCCGGCCTTCGCCTTAAAGAGACCTGACTGCAAGAAATCATTTGGGGCCCTAAATTTTTTGTGAAAAAAATTACAAACAATATATTACTATTGTGTGTTTATTTATAGCGTGATTTTGTTTTTGTTATTAATTACTTCAGAAAAATTACAATATTTTTTTTTCTTATGCTTAGTATAGCAAATGCATTTAAGTGTGTTTCTACGTTTTCATTGCAAGATTGCGCAGTTCGTGTGGAACTTTTTTCTCCAGATGGAGCTTAAATTGTTACTTCTGAAGTCGAAGCAATATTATTGCCAGAATTACTTCATAGGCAAGAAAACAGATCTACTTGTGACTTTTTGAAATTTAGCTTTTATTCCGTTTCCTTTTTTGCTAATTTATTTTCACACCCAGAGGAATATTTCCTTGGCATGGACATGATTAAATATAACTATTAAACCTTTTATGGTATGAATTATCAAAATACTATATGGAATCTAGCCTAGAAGATGACGTAAATGAGCAGAAATCTGCTTACTTTGTCGTTATAAAATGTTGCCTACTTGCATCCGACCGTAATTAACTTTCTTATATTTCCAAACCCGTCATTTGTTTCAATTAAATTTCTTCCTCTCTTTTTTCATATCGCTATTATTATTCAGAATATTATTATAGCTCAACATGTTGGGACCCCCTCAGTTGCGGGGCCTCGGTGCATTGCATCCGCTGCATCCCCCAGATGAACGGTCCTGATGCCTAGTTAATTTTTGGTTATAACCTTACTTTATTGGATTTTACCATTAAATTACATCACCCTGGAGAGTTGACTGATATTAATTATGAATATAGCCTAAGAGATTCTTTTGCATAAATTAGGAATTTTAAAAGAACCAACAGCCAATTAAATTCAGAATTCAGTTTATTGTTTTTTTGATAATGACCATGTTTCAGTTTATTGTTTTTATTAAAATCGAATAATGATCATGTTAAAAACCTTGATGGCAATCGAAGTTAATCCAAACCATGTACAAGATTAAAATTTTGCGCGTTAATCAGCGCAGATCACAGAAAAGTGTCAAATCATGAAAAGAGCGGTGTTTTCTGGGACTCTATATATTATCCAGTACGGTAATTCTATCTCTAACAGTGAAAGCACAGTGATTAGAGGCAATTTTGACAGGCATAGATAAATTATATTTATTACATGCATGTAGATAATTAAACAAGATTTAAATTGATTTTTTATTTTTGTCCATTTGATAATAATATATTTTATTGTATTTGCATTTATGTCGCTGATTTGGACTCGCTATTTTTTTTTCGACTTGGTGGATAGAATATAGTTATCTTCATTTAAAAGGCTGAATCAATAAACATTGATATAAGAAATAATGCTTTCTTTCCCTCTTGCAATATATAAAAAGAAAAAAAAATGATAGTTTTTCTTTTCTGAAAATAAAAACTCACCATTCGAATTTTTCCATAAAAACAGGATTTAGAGTTCTGAAGCGTCTTTTTGTTCTCACTTCATTTCTGACATTAAACATCTGTTTCGGGACTAACTTCACAATCACGTACGGATCACTTAATCCTGAAAAGGATTTAAAAAATCAATAAATGAAAAAATGAATAATGAATAGAGATAAAAAAAAGAGTTAAAAGATTACAAATTAATTCGTCCACATATAAATTATTAATATCAAATTATTACAAAAGCAAATGACATCATCATTCACCAGTTGCATGAAATATCACGTGTAAAACATAGTAAAATGTTTTGCAACGATTATTTTGCTTGAATTATTAAATACGCATTGATTAATTAGTAATTACTGGGCAATCATTTCCAGTAATAGCTTCTGATAGTATTTCCAAAACCAATTTCTGTTCTTTCCAGATTAATCACCAGGGTGATATTTGGTTGAGAAATAATAGAGCTGTTTTTATCGGAAATAAATTCGACGAGTGCGTTTAAAGTTTATTTGCTTTCTGTATGAATTATATGCATCAAAGTTTAAAGACACATTCTAAGTTTCGCTTATAGAAAACCTTATTTTGCGCATCTCTTATAAAAAGCACACGGAAACAAAAGTGTTATAACGTTTCCCCCTTTCCCTCACATAGTGATTGGCATTCTGACCGGATGTAACGTCATCGTTTTCCCACACATAGTTAAATGCATACGGACTTCCAGATGTGGATCCTTTTCACTAGGAGAGTCACTATGTCTGGTCATTTGTTGCTATCCAGATAAGAGAACACAGATGTGCGTCTGTCGTTTCAAATAGATCCACCATGTCTTTAAGGGAGAATAACGCCAAAACATCCAGATGCTAAACTTTTTTCCCTTATGAAGAGACTCCACATGTCACCAGGAAACGATCAATCACCAGCAATCGTTTTCATTAAGTACAAAACCCAAAACCAGGTTTCAGCCGTTGTTAGCTGGGAATTGTTTATAATTAACATGTGTTCAAGAGGAGTTGGCTACAAAGATGGATCCTTAACAGACACTTCCTAGATGTCGTCAGCAATTTTTTAATAAAAAAAATGCGGAAAAAAAATGGGATGTGAAAATATTTCTTTCTGCGAAATGTTTATCTCAATTAGTAAATACCCTAATAAGATAAAATTATTTTTATTAACTTTCGTGCATTTCTTCTATGAAGGTGAGGGCGCCAAGAGTACGGGCATGAGAAGTTGCCTGATAAGCAATCAATTTGGTATAATCTTCTCTGAGGGTGTAGCAGTGGTGTTTGTATTGGCTATATGGTCGATGACAGAGCGTACCTTCCCGGTTGGCGTTCGCTTTTTTTTTCCAAACTTATCTCATTAATACTGTTATTATTGAGGTTACAGGATCATTCAAGACCTGGTTGCGTAGGCTGGGGACAAGGTTTAGCAGTTATGGCTGGTTTCGAGTATTTGGATTAAAAACCTGGAACGCTGGATTATGTATCTTCCCATCTTCTAAGCATCGACTGAGACGTTTCTTTTCCCTTTTTTTCTGAATTGAAAAGAGAAACAGCTTTATAAAAGCAAAGTAGGGGACCCTATAGATTCTTCTTTATCTAATTTTATTTTTCGACTGGAAACTTAGCATGAATGTTGATACATGTATCCTTTTAAATTCAGATAGTATGATTTGAAGATTTGATTAGATTTTTCTATAACATGATCCTCTAAATGAATAAGTTGTTCTACGAACTCTTCTTATGGTATAATATAAGCAATGGTAGATGAAATGGTAGAGTCTTCATTTTATGCCTTATTTTTTATAGCCCGAATCACAGAATATACTTGATTCTCAATGTTTCGAGTCTACTTTCTTTCTCGAGAAATATTCTTTGAAATCGACAACAGTGAAGCTTTTTACATCAATTTTAAGATTTTTGTTTGACTTTTTTGCTGTTAATTTTTGTCCTATCTGGTGAATTACTTAAGTCAGACAAATAAAGTAAAATTAAAAAAAAAGACTGTTTTGTATTAAAAAAGTGTAGTCACTCACCGTGCGTATCACATGGTTTCAATCCTGATGCGTTCAAAACTGCAATGAAAAAAAGTATTCATTAAATTTTTCTAAGTAACTCTAATAGCAATTAAAAAATACACTTCTCTAATTTATACAAAATACAGTCATAAAAATGACGATTTGCACTTTTTCTCAAAAGGATTGATTAAACAGTTACATTTTAATGATAAAATTCTTCAGGGTTACTTAAAAAATTCCTGCGGTCATGTTGAAAAGTAACTATATTTGTAGATAACTTTTAGCAATAAATTAATTTTTCTTCTCTACGCTTGTCTTTCTCTTTTTATCATTGGAGTTTAAAACACACACACACACACACACACACACACACACACACACACACACACA